>VDFB02000002.1:13698665-13718966 GCA_007258455.2 Sequoia sempervirens | reverse complement strand
TGTCATTTAAAAAAAAATTGCATCTTTGCATTTTATGATTAATTTGCACTATGTGCACTCATGGTTTGCAATTGCATTTGAATTTATTAAACAAAAATGAAAATTAGATCCAACTAATTGGAAAATATGTCAGTGTAAAATCATTGTATCCATTTGGTGTTATTTGCAATTTGTGTGTAAAAGTCTATTTTTGCTATTCTTTATGGGTTAGTGCCTATTGTTAGCTTAAATAATTAGGTGTAGTTCAATTTATTTCAACAAGATCATAATAGTTTGTAATTTAAATAGTTCCTGGTTTTCAAGTTCAAATTCTATTGAGGAGAGTATTATTTTTGTTGTAGACACAATAGCCAAAAACCCATAGTATGCAAAGATGCTAAAAAGTGTATAATGACAATGTAAATGATAGAGGAACTTACAAGCAGGTTGTTATTTGGTTGAAGTACAATGGACATAAACCCTACAAGAAAACAAAGACCTTACTTTCATTAATATTGTAAGCAAATGAATAAGCAATGCAAACAACTATAGTGCAATAGATATAGCAACTTAGAAATGCTTGGCCTATTGCCTAGACTACGAAAGCCATAAGTTTACTCAATAGAAACGGGCTATGTTCTCCTGTAATAATTAAAGCAAGTGAATGAACAATGTAAACCATCCTTTTCTCAATAGGCTACATACTTAACAGTAGAAGCCATTAACTATGCCTTGCCCTCGCGACGGTTGCAGTGAGTCAATGATAGAAACATATTTCATCAGCCTCAAACAATATGAAGACATAAGTGCACAACCAAAGGAAATGACAATGTAGTTGATTCGTACCAAACCTAATCTAAGAAAATTGCAGGAAAACACAAACAATTTTTCCATAACATATTTTAGAGTTGATAATAAAAGGAATCAGTAAATTGCAAGTGCATATAAATGGAAGAAATGAGAGTTAACAGACTTCAATATCGATACAAAATATGTAAGAATAGAGGCAAAGAAAATGACCATGAATAGGCCTTGAGAGACACTGATCCTACAAGAATCACTTAGTTGCATTTGAACAAGGGACACAAACAATGTTGTTCTAAATAGAGTAGAGACTTCTCATCAAAAACTATTAATGAATTGGAAGAGCATATAAATTACAAAATAATGTCAATAGGCACCATCCTTGAAGACATAAAGCATGTTATATTGAACACAGATTAAATTTAGTTACCTTAACTCTCTAAAGAAGCAAAGTGTTCAAATCCTATGTTGTAGCCATGATTTGTTCAAAGCATCTCACATTGGAAAAATCATTTTTGCTTTCTCTAGCTTTAACTTGGAACTCATATGTCATTTGAGTATATGAGTTGCAAAATGTTTTAGTCAAGAATCAATCGGTGTTCTTAACAGACTTTCCCAATGGGCTCAATAATGCTTCTAGAAATGAAAGTATTTGAAAATTAGTGGTAATAGGAGGTCCATAAATAGCCAACTCATCACCTTCAAATGGAAAAGCTATATGAATTTTGTATATATCAAAGATGGTTGATGGCTTTGCAGTTGTTGTTTTGAATCTGCACGATGCAACATGAAGAATGATTAAAACTAAATTTTTTGTTATACATATAAAGAGTGATATCTTATGCAAGAAAAATAGAATAAGATACTTGCCTTTTTTTATCTTGTTTGTCAATTGACTGGGCCATCTCCTATTTTTGCTAGAGAATCATTTTGTGTTTTCCAAATTTCCCTGCAAATACATGGAATGAGATATTTGTGTCTTAATTTTTGTAAAATTGTAAACATTTGTTGTTGTAACGTTTGCATGGGATATAGTGACTTGATGTCTCCCACATGCGATAAAGCAATGTAGACAAGCCCATGTCAATAAACAACCTACTGTATACAACATGCTTTCAAAATCATATTAAAATTGTTTATTTTAGTAAAATTTTTGAGACTCTTCCCATCCCAACAGTGAGCAAATGCATCATTCCTTAACCCAAACTTTGCAGAAGTTTTCATCAAATTCTGCTTCACCACCCTCCTTAATTTCCATTGTGAATTTTATTTCCAATTTCATCTGTGAAGAATGTCCCCATCTTGTAGAGCCCATATAAAGCCATAAGTTTGTCAGGTGTTGAGTAAAGCTTCAAATTTTTAGTCAAGAAATAGTTTGAAAACTCTAGTTTTACCACATACAATGTATTGAAAATATTTTTGAAGTTATTCAAGAATGAAGTTCTAGCGAGTATAATGTCCAGTTTTGGATTAACCCTTTTGCACAAATTTCATATCTTTGATCTGCTACTTCGAGTTTCATGACCTTTTTCAACAATGTGCAGAAATGCATTCTTCTAAAGCGGTTTTTTTTAGAGTGGCCGATCAAAGATATGGAATTCATGCAAAAGGCTCAATTGAAGATTGCACATTATACTTTGAGGAACTCTTTTCCACAATAACCTCAAAGAGATTTTCAATGCATTCTACCTGCTAAGGCCTAATTCTGTCAGTTGTTTCTTGCATTGAAAAATGAAGCCTAGGAAAAAATTCAAAATAGCAAAGAGTGTGGTGAGGCAGAATTTGATAACTGTTGTCAATTAGATTTGCACCCTGCTGAATGCAATATTCAGAAATCTACTGAAACATGGAAACCTTCTTTAGATGTGGGTGATCTGAATGAAGAAGGAATCTCCAGAGTGAGCTGGTTCTCTGAATGATTGATTTTACTCTAAGATATTCTGAGGGAAAAGGGATAGAAGGATGACAAATTAAAAATTAAATCTAACTGGTATTTCATTTGAAGATATGAAATTCAAACATTGACACTCACAACAACTTTCCTATCACAATGAATCTCACAATCCCACTGGCACATACTTCCATCAATATTTTGCATGAAGATTCTTAAATGAAATACAACAGGCAACCTGAAACTATGCAATTCTGAAACACAACTTACAACAAAAAGACATAAAAGGATTCTGATTTGAACCACAAGGACATCAAATTGCTATTATAAAACTGAGACAAAAATGAAAAGGAGAATTCTACTACTTTATTAAAACTGAAAGAGTGAATAAGTCTGAACTGAGTACAAAAGGGTTTACAAGCTCAAAAATGTGTATGAGCAGGAACTGAAATCTAAACTGAGAGAGAGAGCAAAAGACTAAATCTTTTCAGAATATATCTCTCAAGAAACCCTAATCCAAGCTCACAAAGAAGCTCAAAGAAAAAAACTTCAAACTGTCTCAAAAACTACATAAAATCAGAAAAAAGCATACTACTTTTATGATCAAACTGTCAAGCCTCTAAAAATAGGTTGAATCTGCTTTAAAAGCTAGAAAAACACCTTATCTCTCTAAGATGAGACCCAAATTTGACCAAGAGAAAAAGTCAACAGTAATCTACTAAAAATAGCAAGAAATCATAAAATAATTTATAAGAGATTGCTTTACGATTCTGCTTTACAGGATTGCAGATTTTATAATTTATCTATTTTTGCAATAAAAGATTGCAAAATCTTTTGCAAAAGAATTACATTCTTATTTCTCCATCACAATGCTTTGATTTTTCCCTTAAAAAATCATAAAAATATCAATACATATCATCCTCACATCAACATCTCCAATTGATTTCTCTAAAATCAATTAAAAAAAAAACCTTAAGTAGATAATGATCAAAACACCCCTAGGTCATAACATATTCAACATTTATATTCTCACTGTTTTTCACTAAAACACCCAAAATAGGGTTTTCAAGTCTTCAATTCACTAAGGCACAAAAAATAAGTCCTAAAGACTTAATATGTCAACCTAGCATATAAATTTTTGGCCTCCCTCAAATATTAGCTTTAGACTTCGAATAGAACATAATGCAAAGGTAACCCTAAATCAAATTTCCCCATGTGCTATTGATAAACATGAATATTCCAGATGATTATGATGTTGGCTCAAATTAGGGCATGAACAAAACAAGGTCAAACCCTAAAATGATTTCATTTGCACTTCATCATTTTGAAAATATTGAGCTCTTCCTGAGAGAGCACTCCGCCATGATGGTTGAGCTTGGTCTGAGGATCTACATGCTTGAAAGTCTTCACTTTCGCCTTCAGATAGCCGAACTCTTCAATGGGTAAGCTCGGTTTTTGTAGTATTGTAGTTCTTTTACTTTATTGAAAGAACAAAAAGAGCCATAAGGTCACGGCCTGTTCATGGTTGTTTTCTGATTTCCTTTGTCTTCCTGTGCTTTGTTCTTCTTGGCCGATATGAGCTATCGCTAGAGCTTTGTCTGAATTTTTCATGAAAGAACTTGCCCAAGGGTTATCTTTCTCCTTCTACACGAGGTGAACTTCTTGATCCATAACTTCTGTGACTTTAGCCATGGCTAAGATAGTATCTAATGCATTTATTTTATTTCGTGTACTCACTTAAAAGAGCTTGAGCCGTGAGCTTGAGTTTTGCGCCTTCCTCTGACTGCCATGGTGAAATCCTTTTAAGCTTGGAGACTATGATGAGTGTTCTGGCCGCAACTAGTGTGTTCTCCTGTGAGAAAAAAATGGTGAGTGACTGTTCTAATCGTATATTCTCCTCTTCAAAAAGCTCAAAAAATTTCTCCTTCACTTCAAATTTAATGTAAAATTTACATATGGGTGTTGCTGGAAATTGCAATTTTTGTGCTTGAAACTAAACCCCAAATGTGGGTATATGAGATTCAAAATCTGCAAATTCATTTTGTATGATTTTATGGGCTCAAACCAAAAGACCAGTTGTCTATTTCACACTTCTGAAACAAAAGAGCAACATGGGTATTTGTATTTTTTGAAGAAAATGTATCTATTATGTGATTTCTCCTACGGAGCTCGACCGCTATTATTTCACATGAACTCCTGTTATTTTCTTAAGAAACCCTCACATGGGTATTCCCTGCAAGTTGTATTTTCTGTATTTAAAGACAAACCCCCAAACGTGGGTATATAGGAAACAAAATATATTCGTTGTGCATTCAATTTATAAGCTTGACCGCTGGTGGCTAGTGCTTACTTTGATATTCTGTTGAAAAGAAAAACTCACATGGGAAAGCTAGAAATATATCTGTTTGTCTTTAATATTAATATGAAAATTAGCTCGACCACCATTATTTCTTTCGCACCTTCAGTTGCAAAACTTAGACATGGAATTTGTTACTAAAACTAGGCTCGACTCCTCTCTTATTTCTGCATTTTATGTAAAATCCCCACCATGTAACTCATTTGTGATTTGAAAAGTCTTCTCACATCTGCACTTTTCAATAATTGTGTAAAATCTGAACTTCTTTTAGCATTCAAATTTTTTGACATTCAACATATAAGTGTTCAGAAACTTAGAAAATCTATGTCATTCCATTATACAGGTATACCACCATATGATAAAACTGAAAGCTTATTTAAAACCCTCTTATATTTGCATTTTGCTTGCAACTCGTAGAGTTATCCCCATACTCTTGCATTTGTCTCTTTGTGAAGAAAAGAACCATAGGTTCATGAATGCTGGAAATGTATATGCTATTTGCATTACTTAAATATCGACTTCATGCTACTTTCCTTTGCACTCAGAATTGTTCCTTTTTGGAGTCCTTAACTCTACCATACAACAACTCTTGTTTTTTTGTCTTGGACTTATGTAGAGATTTTAAATTGAAACATTGTAATATACAGACTACATCTTACTTGACTTTTTTAGTGCATAATTAACACCTTTGAGACACCCTTGTTATGCTTGTTCTTTCCTTATCATTTTGGAATGATCATTTCATATTGTATTTCCTAATGTTGTATTTGTATCATTAGTCAAACTAGAATTGATCGTTCATTTATTATTTGAGTGCATTGACTGTCTTTCATACTCTTGAGCTTCAACCTGGCACTCTTCATGCATTTTTATGCTCCACTTAACAAGTTGTTCCGTAAATCTATTCTCTTCCATGATGAAAATTGAAACAAAACTCTTCGTTAAGGCATAATGTATTCCTATTCACTATCCTTGGCTATGAAAAAAACACTGATAAATTGAACCTTGCATGACATATATGATCATGATGAACAAATAACACAGAACATGAACCATACAACAATGTTTGATATGATTGTACTCAATTAGATGATTGAGCAGACTAAACTCATTTTTCACCTGTAGCTTTCAAAAAGCATTAACCTGATTGTTATGAATGCATAGTTGGTTTAGTAGCTCGATAGATAACTATGCTTTTACTCTTTCAGTTTTATATCATTTCTTTTGATGAATATGATGATGTAATCTTTAAATCAGCCCATTTATAATGAATAAGGGCAACATGATGAGCTCTACCCTTGTGGGAGCCCATTTTTCTCCACATGCTTGGTCTTCAAATAATGATCAGCTTCGTGACTTTACCTATACCTGCACAAGGAAACAAACAATGTTAGCATAAAAAACAAGATACAATGATCATATTGATGTTTCTCCTTTAGCTCATTTCTTGTATACTTCCTAATTGTTTTAGTGTATGATTGATAGTAGGCTGCACTATTGTTGGTGACTCATATAGGTATCTTCATAATCGGAGCCTCTGACATCTCCCTCTTTTCTCTTACAGGTCAATGGAGCTCGAGAAGACAAAGGTGCACCATTCATCATCGACCATCAACCAAAATAGGCAATGATGATTATGTCATTTACTTATGTGATTTATTCTTTCACATCTTCCATAGTGTAGTGTACTATTAATGGTGCATCATGACAGTCCCGTCCATGGCTTGTGTGGACATTTGATTTTATCTTATGCTTTTCATTTAAAAAGAAAATGCATTTCAATGCAATGTTGTAATATCATTTGGATTCTTGTAATCAAATGAAGCTATGTAAAATGAATCTTTTCATGAAATAAATGAAAGCATTCTAAATGCTTTGTTGTTTATATGCTCAATTCTGCACTTCATTTAATCATGGAATATTTGAATAGCACACTAAAATTCAGTTGTCTCTTCTTAATGCACAACTGTCACTTAATGAATAACGAACATGATGCAAACAACACTAAACATAATCTGCAATTTCACCTTAAGATATAATAATGTTCAGCCAGCTCCACTAATCGAGCTGTGGCAAAAAATTGGTAACAATAACAGTATTGCAAACTTTTAGTTAATCACTAATGCATTTGTTCATTGATATGATAACAGTGTTATGAAAGAAATTGCAAACATGCAACCAAGCGCTCATATGTATAACTACAGATATAAATGGAATATTTATTCAAACATGTCAACATCAATTTGGGAGAATGCCATTGTTCCATGTCATAGTAACAATATAGAGGTAGAACACAACAATAACCAAAAAATGGAAAACAACGACATAAGGAAGTAGACTCCGCACATGAATATAATTGCAATTTAGCACACCTTCTAAATTAGAAGAGAATAATTTTGTTACAAGGAGAATAGGACATAACTATATAAACCAAGGATACAAAAAGGAACTAAACTTACAAATTTATGCCATAGCATGTTGGGATCTCTATCCTTTATGCTCTGACATATGGAAGAAATGGCCCAAATGATAGCTACCACCTAGAAAAATAGAAAGGACCTATCAACCTTAATAATAAATAGCAAATATGTGTAACCATGTATTCCAATTTCCAATTTTCAGTATGAGCACCAGCTATAGGCCAAGCATGTCAAATACTATGGAAAATTCCAATTACCCATAGACACTTGTGCAATGGAAAACATGTATATAGTAAAAAACATTGGAGAAAGCATAAGCATTTCACAAATAGGTGTGTAATGCAAATGCACTTCAATTTAGTTCACAAAAATAGAAAATAGGTCAAATTAATTAGAAAATGTCTTGGTGTAAACTGATTAAGTGTGCGTGTGTTGAAAGGGTCTATGTCTATTGTATTGGGAATGGAAAATGATGCATGTGTAAGCTCATATGTCTTTTACAGTGTCATTTTCTATTTATGCAAACGTTTCTATTCTATTGAGAAATGCATTTGCATCTAGTACATGCAAGGCCTTATTTATTTTGAGTAGACTAAAATCCACTTGTCATTAGCGGCTTATGGTATGCAGTCTAAAATCTGTCAGCCAATGTAATATTTGCATTATTTTTTTCATTTTCTCAAATCCACAACAAATCAGACATATCTTGTATAGATAGACATTCTTCAATGCCTATCACTTTCTCATGAACACATAATAGATAGAATTATATATATATAGATGCACGCAGATATATATATATATAAATACATAGGCATATATATGTATGTACATACCTGGTTATATGCAAAAATAGGTGCACATACATATGTACATCTACATATATATATATATATATATATATGCATACATGTATATATATGAGCATATATGAAGACCTACATATATGGACAAACTTAGATCTAATTTTCATTTTTGTTTAATGTATTCAAATGCAGTGGCAATGATGGTGTGCACAGGAAATATTACTTCCACTCTTGATCATGAACACTACATTATCATGTGAAATCTTCATGAAGAAGAATGCATGCCAACACACAAGTGTATCAACAAACTCATCAAGTATTTCCAATGGCAAAGCTCACTAGAGTAATTATTACTATCAAAACAAATCAAGAGAGTGAGAAAAGCAGGAGGAAAATACTAGTGGCCTGAATGAAAATGAAGTCAAATGGACTTTGTATGAACACTTGTATTAATAAAATGTTTGTATGAAACATAGGATAAATATGCTTAACTAAGTAGAGTGTATTAGGAATATATATGATAGATTACAGTAAATAATGTAATGTATAATTTATCAGGATCCAAATAGTTTTATGTATATAGAATTAGTCAACTTCATGTATGTATAAATGATAATTTCATTGTGGTTATAGGTGCATTAATATCAATTGGCACCAACTGGCCTCCCTATCAAACTTTACTGATATAAGTAACTATATACAGAGAATAAATATGGCAAAGAGGCTACACAAGTAAGAGTTATGTGTTGTATAAAAATGGCCCCTTTTCATTTTCATGGCCTTTTAGGTCTTGTTTCATGGTGTTGGAACTATGTTGCTTTGATTTTATGTTGTGACATGGCTTGAACACGCTTATTTAGGTACTAAAATTCAAACAATGATGTCTTGTGAAGGTGTTGTGAAGTGTTGTAAGACATTCCTACATTCTTCTAGACTCTATTTATTACAATTCACCTAAAAATCACCTTTTCATTCATCAACAAGTCCTATTTTGAAGGGTTGTAAAGTCTTGTAACAAGATTTCATGCTTTTCTAGGTATATTTTCACTATTTACACTTTTCTCATGCTTTATTTGATCCCTTTATGCCCTCATATGACTTAATTAAGTGCATTTCTAAATGTTATCCTGAAAAATAACATTAAATACAACATTTTTCCTAACACATGTTCTTAGGTCCTAGGTGGAACCCATTCACCATGGGTGGCGAATGAGTCCCCCTTGGCCCCAAATTCAAAATATTTCAAAATTCCTTTTAGGATTTTATTCAAAATCACTTGATGTCAGCCTATGATGAGGTATGAATAGACACTAAGGCATGAGAATTGTATAAATAAGTGTTTTTCACTTCATTTTACATCTCCTAGCTTATTCATGCAATCTCACATCACACTCAAGCATTCAAGCATTTTACATCTTATCAAGCACTATTCAAGCACTTTGAAGCAACCATTGACATTACTTTAGATTTGTAGTTCATTAAGGGTTAGGTAAGTTGATAGCATTTGCATGTTATTATTTTATCTTTCTCTTGAACATTTCATTATCTTTTCAAGGGTTTAATTACCAAAAGTGGGGTTTGACCAAGGCAAACCCCTATTCATAACCCCTAATCATTTTTCCCCTATTCTATGTTTGTTTTTAGCTCTTTTTTTGTAGATTTGATAGGTTATTAGTTGTTGAAGATCGATTTCCAAGTCAACATAAGTCAATTTCAAGCTTGAAGAGAGTTATTTGTCCATTTTTTGCATAACTGACTTCAACAACCTGACAAGCAAACATTTCTAGCTCTGGTGTTGTAGAGTTGTCTCCTGATTTTTCAAAAATTTGGGAGAAGACTGATTTTCCACCTATGGTTAATGAGCCCCACCTTAGGACTGAAAATCTGAATTTTGTTAGATTCTGGATCCCGACAAACAAAAACCAACTCCCAACACTTTTTCACTAGTAGGTGGATTGATTCACCACCTTGGGCGAATGAGTCCCACTGTGAAAAATCATTAATTTCCATATAAATTTAAAAAACTCCATAATCATCACAATTCATCCAGGTGCACTCAAATTCATTTATTTTCTTTCTTTTTTGCATTATTTCTTCATTTACATAGTTTTTTTCATATCACAATGTGTTTTCAAACATAGTTGTAATTGCACTTTTGCATTCATTTTCAGCTATCTAGATTAGTCAATTGCATTTAGTTAAGTTCATTTTCATTAAAAAACATTGCATACATCCTGATTTGAGTGAATCATTAGCATTTTTGGCCCTATCTCTCTCCTTTTAGGTGAAAAACCCTAGAAGTGCAAGAGAAGTCCATAGGGTTCCCAAAAATCTATGGTTCATTTTGGTGAAACCGTCTTTTAAACATTTTAGATTTTTGATTGCATTCACATATTGCATCTTAGTTTCCATTTTCATTAGCATTCAATTGGGACATTGAGTTGTTATTGCATTCTAGGACTTTTCATTTTGTATTAGTGAAAACTTCATTTAGATTTCATTTTTGCATCAAATCTCATTGAAAAAACTCAAAATTTGCATTCTGCATCTATAATTACATTTTGTGGAGCATTTCAATCATCCTTAAATTTTTGAAAAACACTAAAAAACATCATACTGGGACTCATTCGCCACCTAGGGCGAATCAGTCCTTCTACACTTTTTTATCAACATTCCTGCAATTCTTCTGACATTTTTCTTCATTACTGTTTCTTGTTCCTACATTCTATTTTCATTTATAGCATCTCTATTTTTAATCAATTCTTTCATCTTTGTCTATTTACAGATCATGGTATTTTCTTTCAATAAGTTTTGGAATTCATTAAAATCATTGGTAGACATGTCCAATTGTGTCTTTGGATGTGACCCTAATGACCTCGAACTCGAACATGCTCCTCCAACTCCTCATGATTGTCCTCCTCGTGAAGTAGATACCATTGGAGAAGATGATGCTAGCATGAACAAGTTCTACAATGCCTACCTTGATAACCTAGAAGCCAATGCAGCCTTTTACCCATCTATGAGATCACAAGACCTTCCCACTATTGCACCTCCTGATCACTTTGCATATTTACATCCTGAAGTCAATATAGGACCTAAGGTTCCTCCTTCAAGTGGACCTAGTTCCTCTAAACCACCACAATCTCAACCATGCTATGAGCATAAAGTCACAAAAATTCCTATCAACCTTGAGGAGACATATGGTAAAGGATTCACTATCTTAAGTAAACAAGGTTGTGACACAAAACATGAACATGGCATCCATCAACTTCTTGAGCAACAATCCACTAAAGCAAACACAACAGGACTAGGATATCAAGATCCTTCTCATCCTGAGAAACATCCTCTTCAACTTAGGAGACTTATGGATGCTGGAACAATGATCTTGAATGCTCCTCCTAACTTAAACATTCTCCTTCCACATGAACAACCATTATCTCATTCTAATGATAAGGATGTTATGATCCCTATGGGTCCTCTTCCTCCTATTCATGAACAAGGAGAATCTAGCAAGCAAAAACAACCTTACAAACTTTAAAAAATCAAGTTTCCCACACATCAACTACTTTTAAACAAAGGTATTATACTTTTACCACCAATGAATCAGTTGGTTATTCGTCTTAACAACTCTAACATACCATATTGCAAATATCATCGTATTCTTGGCCATCAAACAAAATAATGTCAAACACTGAAGGACATACTGCATAAGTATCACTTCATTGATACCGATTATTTCCCTGTCATACCTTAAAGAAACCAAATCCCCTTCATCATGACATAGTTGTAGAATTCCCTATTCTCCCTATGGCATGATCCTTTCCCATCACCCACCTCAGCTCATTCTTGTCTTTACCCTTTGTGGGGGGGGCACAAGACATTGCTAGCCTTGTCCTTGTAATGCACTTGCCTTTGTCCCTTAACTATGTTATTCCTTTTCCGCTTATCTATTTAAGATTGAGAAACCAATAACTTAGTTAATGGCTGACTTACATTTGCATTACTTGTCATTTTTATTTTATTTTCATGTGTGTATCATGTTCCCTCGTATCATTTGTTTGATGTTCTCTCTCTTTGTACACTTCTTCTATTCATACTTCTATTCTTCTATATGTCGTGCATCTTCTCTTTTTATCCTTTTGTTTTGTGTTTTTCTTTTGGGGATGATGCAAAGCGTAGAGATTCCCTATGTCTCTTCCATGTTGACCCACAAAGGTCCTTGTCTTTTTCTTTTTCTTTTTTCCATTTTCCTTTTGGGGATGACACAAAGCTTAGAGATGCCCTGCATTCTCCATGTTGGATCCACAAAGTTCCTTTGTCGAGCCTTTGATGATTTTAGCATTGTGATTCCCTTTGCGTATCTTCCATGTTGACTCAATTATTTCTTTTGCTTTTGTCTTTCTTATGTTTTACTTTTTGATGACAAAGCATCGAGACCGAAATGCTCTTATGTTGACTCAAATATTTTTCATTTTTCACCTTTGTTTCTTCCTCTATTTCACTTATGTCTTCCTTTTGGGGAGGATGCAAGGAATTGAGACCGTAATGTCTCTTCCATGTTGACCCAAAAAATACTTTTTTTTTCTTTTTCTTTCACTCTCTTTGTGTCGTTCTTCCAGTTCTATGTGCTTTGGGGGAATGATGACCATTCTGAGCTCTTTAATCAAAACATTGCAGCAACGAACATACTGACCCCAAATCCATAGATCCCTTATGTGTTTGGTGTGCTTTCTTTTCTAGGGGGAAACTCCCTTTCTTTGTTTTTCATTTTCCTTGACATGACATAGCCTCACCTTCAAAACATATGACTTGGCATAGAGCTTTCCAAGTTGGCTCTCATGTCTTGTTTTCTTTTGCATTCACTTTTCTTCTCTACTTTAAAGTAATTGCTCACAGAATGATGTGTAGCAATTCCTTTAAAGTGGGGGACATAGATTACCATAATTATTTTTCATTCTTGGTTCCTAGTGCAACATTGCCATTTATATGATGTGTTCATCACTTTATGGATGACATTGGGTGTGATGTCCTTCATAAGTGTGATCTTTCTTAGCATATTATATTCCTCTTGGTGGCTTGATGCGACGCACTGCATCCCCTAAGTTGTGAATATACTATTCTTTGATTGGTCCCTCTCTTGGAGACATTAGACACAATGTTCCCTAAGTGACTGACCTTACATAAACTAAACAAGACTCTTTTGAACATCTTTTCAAATTTTACATTTTACATTTTACATTTTACATTTTACATTTTACATTACATTTTACATTACATTTTACATTACATTTTACATTACATTTTTTCATTTTTAATTTTGCATTTCTTTTTGCCACCTTACATAACACAACTTGCATGACTGTGGTACCTTTTCTTTTTGTTCATGAGAATTTTTCTTGTGGTGCCTTGTTAAAGTTATCAGGTGGTATAACTTTAACATGGTTGAGTGAGAAGCCCACCTAGCAGCATGACTTTTTCCCATAGCCACCTTTGTGTTTGTGAGTGCATAGCAACTAGCGCATGTATCTTACCTTTTTGGGCTTTCTCACCCAGCGGACAACTAGTTTCGTGGCCCCAAAGTGAGTATACAGTTGGGCCTTCTCACCTCGTGGACAACCTGAAGTTTTGTGGCCCCATAGTGAGTAGACATTCTCTTTTTCAAACAATCAACCTAGATCTAATTCACAACTAGTTGGATTGATGATTGAAGCTTCATCCAATTCATTTCAACACTTGTGTGTTCCTTTGTCATTATTCTTAGTTTTCGATGGGATCTTCATCCTAGGGGCTTGATCATTCCTCTTGATCATTGTATTCCATATTACTAATGTAAGTGCATTTGAACCCTTCCTCCCCTTGATGTTCATGGCTACTTTAGTGTGAGTTTGAAGTAGGCTCATCCTCTCACTAAAGTGGGGGCTAAATGTACCATCGAAAAATGGCCCCTTGTCATTTTCATGGCATTTTAGGTCTTGTTTCATGGTGTTGGAACTATGTTGCTCTGATTTTATGTTGTGACATGGCTTGAACATGCTTATTTAGGTACTAAAATTCAAAGAACGACATATTTTGAAGCTATTGTGAAGTGTTGTAAGACATTCCTACATTCTTCTAGACTCTATTTATTACAATTCACCTAAAAAACACCTTTTTATTCATCAACAAGTCCTATTTTGAAGTGTTGTAAAGTATTGTACCAAGATTTCATGCTTTTCTAGGCATATTTTCACTATTTACACCTTTCTCATGATTTATTTGATCCCTTTATGCCCTCATGTGACTTAATTAAGTGAATTTTTGAATGTTATCCTGAAAAATAACATTAAATACAACATTTTTCTTGACACATGTTTTTAGGTCCTAGGTGGGACCCATTCGCCATGGGTGGCGAATGAGTCCCCCTTGGCCCCAAATTCAAAATATTTCAAATTTCCTTTTAGTATTTTATTAAAAATCATTTGATGTCAGCTTATGATGAGGTATGAATAAATACTAAGGCACAAGAATTGTATAAGTGTTTTTCACCTCATTTTACATCTCCTAGCGTATTCATGCAATCTCACATCACACTCAAGCATTCAAGCATTTTACAACATATTATCAAGCACTATTCAAGCACTTTGAAGAATCCATTGACATTACTTCAGATTTGCAACATCAAGGGTTAGGTAAGTTGATAGCATTTGCATGTTATTATTTTATCTTTCTCTTTCATTTCATTATCTTTTTAAGGGTTTAATTACCAAAAGTGGGGTTTGACTAACCCCTAATCATTTTCCCCCTATTGCATGTTTGTTTGTAGCTCTTTATTTGAATTTTTGAAAGGTTATTAGGTGTTGAAGATTTATTTCCAATTCAACTATGTGCTTCAAGTCAACATAAGTCAATTTCAAGCTTGAAGAGAGTTATTTGTCCATTTTCTGCAGAACTAACTTCAACAACCCGACAAGCAGACATTTCCAAATCTAGTGTTGCAGAGTTGTATCCTAATTTTTTAGAATTTTTAGAGAGGACTGATTTGACACCTGTGGAAAATGAGTCCCACCTTAGGACTTAAAGTCTGAATTTTTTCAAATTTTAGATCCCGACAGATAGAAACTAGCTCCCGACACTTTTTCACCAGTAGGTTGACTGATTCACCACCCTAGGTGAATGAATCCCACTGTGAAAAAATAATTTCATCAGCATTCAAAACACTCCAAAATCATCATAATTCATCCAGGTGCACTCAAATTCATTTATGTTCTTTTTTTTTTGCATTATTTCTTTATTTACATAGTTGTTTTCATATCACAATGTGTTTTCAAACATAGTTATAATTGCACTTTTGCATTAATTTTCAGCTATCTAGATTAGTAAATTGCATTTAGTTAAGTTAATTTACATTAAACAACATTGCATATATCCTAATTTGAGTGAATCATTAGCATTTTTGGCCCTATGTCTCTCCTTTTAGGTGAAAAACCCTAGAAGTGCAAGAGAAGTCCATAGGGTTCCCAAAAATCTATGGTTCAAGTTGAAAGCATAAAACATGTAAATATTAGAAAGAAATTTTTTAATATAGAAAAAATCCAAAAAGAGTAAATAATATAGCTTATGTTCACAAGAATATTTAAAAAAAGAAAAAAATAATTCCTATTTTTGCAATCTTGTGATTGACGTATGTAACTTTCCTCGTGGTTTTGGAATTTTCTAAATATTTTTAGTAATAATAATTATTGTAGGGAACTTTTCTATTGAAATATTTCATAAGTTTGTTTGTATAGTTGTGACTTGCCATTGACTCTTTGTGGGGACATGTGGTGCCTTGAGTAGTACATTTACATTTACTATTTGGGTTCTCTCATTTATTGTGAGTAGGCTGGAGTGTAGCTACCATTAGTGTGTTTTGGTGTGAAGATTTAACATTTTTGAGTGAATTGTTACCCGTGTTGTTTGTTCATTAGGTCAGGTTGATTGATGAGGTTAAAGCTTATGCCTGTTACGAATATTTTCATCTACTGTGTTAGAAGCAAGAAAAGTGGCCTTTGTAATTTTTTTTATTTCCCTACTAGTTTTCCTAGATTGCAAGCAAGAAAGATGGCCTTTATAAGTTCCTATATCCTTAACAATAGCTTCATACCTAGATTCATCAATGGGAAGTGCACTTGAACCCAGTAGATGCTTTGTTAGTTGTTGACATTGAAGAAGCAAACATTCATGATTTACGACATTAAGTTTGCAACTAAAGAGGAGACAATGACTTGTAAAGGTAGTGAAAGAAGGAAAGAGAGAGAAAAATAGACTAGAATAGTATAAATAATGTTAAAACCTACAAATGACTTGTTTCCTGTTTGGACATGATAGAAGTAATTCCTGGCAAGAAACACAGTTTTGATATCAATCAATTTTGCTTATATACAATGAAACATGTCCAGCTGTTGAAGATATACATAATGAGTTGTGCATGCCTTCATTCATGTGCAATATGCATATGTTGAAGAAATCACTATTAGAATTTTTAGAAGTTAAATTGCATTGTTACTATTTGTTGGCTTGCCTGATTGGAAATTGTCATACATAGTTGCAACTAAATCAAAGATCAAGGTCCATTCAATGCTTGAAATTCTCGCATCCCAAGTGTTTGTTTGTTTATGCAACTATAACTGAGGGTTATCTTCGAATTTAAGATTAGATTAATTGAATTGAGAGCAAAATGATAAAAACCCAAAGTAGCTACAAAACACAATGGAAATACATGAAAGAACGATTATACCTGATCGCCAAAGTCTCCATGATTCATTTTTGTAGCACCTTCTTACTTGCTGGATAATGTGGCCCTCAGATTTGTTGTGCGAGCAAAATTTGAAAATTGTCTAAGTCCTACAACAAGCTTTGAAGGATTTTTCTATGACCAAATGCCTATGTCAATTGCCAATGCCTATGTCTAAAACAAATGCCAAAATTGATCAAATGACTATATTAAATACTACAATTGCCTATGACAATAAATGTGAAAGTAAATAAATGCCTATAATAACTATGCAAACTGTCAGCATGTGTGTGTGTTCAAAAAGTGAGAAGAAGATGACATTTTATAGAAAATGCCATTTCAAATGGACAGACAAGATAAATTAATGAAATGAATGATCTAGATTACACCGAAGAATCCCTAATTAGGGTTAGGGAAAAATCCTTAATCGAACGGTCAGAATAAAATCGGATCGACGGTGGAGAATAAATGAGATAAATTAATTAGAAAATAAAGATTTTCGAAAATCAAGAAGATAAAGATTGCCTGATTTGAAAGATTTGAAAAATCAAGAAGATAAGATTTAAACTAAAGATCAGATTTGGAAAATCAAGAATCTACCCGATTACTTGATTTTTGGAAGATTAATTACTAATTTGAATTAAAATAATTCAAATTATAGATTTTGAGAGATAATAAATAATCTTTTTCAGATTATTCATTAAAAAGGACTGACAGTTAGGATTGACATGACATTTTAAATAATTTAATTTATTTAAAATGAGAGGAATATTAAATTGGCAATTAAATAATTGAATTGAATTATTTAATTTTAGGAGATAAGACTAATTAATTAAATAAATTAATCCATTTATTTAATTAAGACAATCAGTGACGTATTAAATAAATAAATATAATTCATTTATTTAATAATCAATAAGAAATAAATGACAAAGGGGAATTAAATAAATTAAGAAATTTATTTAATTAAGGGAAGACTTAGTTAATGATGTATTTAATAAATAAATAAAATTTATTTATTTAATAATCATGAAGAATAAAGACATGAATTAATTAAATAGTATAGATTATTTAATCAATAGTCGAATGTGGACCAGGACATAATTAAATGTCTTAATTATGCCCCGAATGGCAGAGGTAAAAATGAAGCTTGCAGGCCTAGGTCATTTTTAGGTGTCTACATTTTGCCCCTTTTTGTCATAATGTTGCTTGTCGCATTGTGACAAAGAAAAATAAGCCAAGAATATACCCCAACGAAGGTATGGAGTATTATTGCCCCCTTGAAATTTTTTCAAATTTTAGGTCGACACCAAAAAAATTTGCAAAGGGTCCCGATAAATCAATTTGATGACCAGAAAAACAACGACGCAGTCGGTTTCAGATTCTGTCATGTTTAAAGCAACTTACGAGGAAGTCAAAGGTGTTCAAATGAGCCTCCAGTATTGACCTTGTTTGAAAAATGCCATTTTGACCTTATAAATAGGTTGACAAAGGGGTAAAAGTCAATTCACTTTTACTATTTACCTTGTGAAACTTGAGAGCCCAGAGCGAAAGGCACAGCAGTGAGGATGGTTATTCCAGTGTCAAAGCATCGCGGGGAGATCGTGAGGACCTTCAGACAGCCAGAGGGCTCAGAGTCGGTGGTATGTACCTTAAACTCACTTTGTCATTTTATTGTTTTACGTGTCATTTGATGTTTTCTAGGATAGTCAACGTTTGTGCCACGACGCATATGCATTCGCGTAAGTCGCAATCGCCTTCACATTCGACGCATTTGATGCGTCGCGATGCAAGTGCTTAGACAAACTCGGATGCACCGGTGGTTTGCGCCGCATTTGATAATTCATGCAACACAAATGACTTATCAAGTCGCATTTGACCATTGGAATGCCACAATAGTTATTTTGTGACGTAATCATGGCTTTGAATGATGCAATTGCTTTGTCGTGTCACATTTGCCATGTTACAACGCATTTGCAAATTCTCGTGACGCAAATGTGATATCGAGACGCAATTGATACATTGAGACACATCTGATGTTTTGAATGATGCAGTTGTCTTATCGGGACACAATTGCTTAGTTGCGACGCACTTGCTTGTTTCTTTAATAAAATTGGTTTTGATGTTTGCGTGACCTTAGTTGCTTTGCCTGATGCTGACAATTATCCAAAAAGTGCTGATGCAGTGTTCATCGTTTTGCAGAGGCAGCTTGCCCCTATTTATACAAGAGAGAGTAGACCAACCACCTTTTGGTTCGCCGATCAGTTGGGCCCACAAGAGTGGCGACGATTGATGCATTTGGGTTTATTCTACGCTGTGTTCATGCCCGCCATTCGGGCGAATAGGGGTCTGCTGATGACGTTGTGTGAGCAGTGGCATTCCGAGACCGGCTCCTTCCACCTGCCGACAGGTGAGGCCACCATTACCCTGGAGGATGTCTACCGGATTCTCTAAGTTCCTATTCAAGGGGAGCGGATCGTCTATGATCCACGACATGGCGAGCAGACCTTCCGTGCCTATTATTGAGATCAGGGTGCTGGTCTGGGCATTCAGGAGTATGAGATCCGATGGGAGTTCCTAGCAGAGCACTACGGGCGGTTCGATGCATTCCTGGTGACTATGACCACAGGTATCTTGATTCTTGACCGGCGAGGACATGGATTTCTGATTGGTTGGGGAGACGTCCTGGTTGGCATGAGATGGGATAGGACAGTTTATGCATGGGGTCCCTGTTTGCTAGGGATGTTTTACCATCAGCTTCATGACATCGCATATAGGAGAGGAGAGAGTATCTCCTGTGGGACCACTTTGATGATGATCTGGGCGTGGGAGCACATTGCTATCTTCCGCCCTCCCATTGACAGACTGCAGCTAGCCGAGGGGATACCCTACTCTTACTACTATGCCGGTGCGCTACAGTAGACCCATATGGGTGAGACAGGGTGGTGGTGGCACAAGATTGACACCATGGTGACATTCATCTAGAGGCTGTACAAAGATTGTGAGGCATGGGACGATGAGGACAAGCACCTCAGCTTCTGCAGGTAGTATAGGTATCTTATTGGCAGGACAGTGCAAACATCCTTGATTATCGAGGTGTACCCCCACAGCGTGTCCTTAGACAATTTAGGGAGTAGCAGGATGTACCCGTGGGGACAACAGAGTATGCCAGATCTTCCAGAGAGTATGCATGGGGGCCAGCCAACCCAGTGGCATTCACTGAGCAGTAGATAGACAGGCTAGTAGCCCAGGCCTAGGGTTAGAGAGGAGGAGCAGTTGATCTTGGGATGATG
>VDFB02000002.1:13656303-13695023 GCA_007258455.2 Sequoia sempervirens | reverse complement strand
AAACAAATGATTGTATGCAACTAAAACATTTGGTGCAAGACTTGATAGACAGATGTGAAGTATTGATAGAAGGACCTCATTGATCATGGAGCATTTAAAAACCCTCTACCCAACTATGAAAAAGGAGAACCCTCTTCGACAAACACCAAAGGGAAGAATGTGAATTATGTATATGATAATACCATCCTTCACATTGTTGTAGCTAATAATCAAATCAGTGACACCAAAATCAAAGATAAACAAGACATTGTTGCAGTTGATAATCAAATCAATGTCATTAAAATCAATGATAAACAAGACAATTTACCAGTAAACATGACCACAAGAGCGTAGTCCAAGTTGGTATTGAAAGGAAATACATCTAAAAAACCCACTGCCCCTTCAAATCAATACAATATAGAGGATCAATTGAAAAATATTCTAGCACAAATATCCATACTAGAACTTCTTAAAATTTCACCGGCCCATAAGGATATTATGGAAAAAGCTTTAGTAGACACCACAGTACCAACCAATTTGGAATTTTTTCAATTCCAAGCCATGGTGGGACATTTTACTGCACCCCATTGTTTATCATTCTCAAAAAATGATGATGCATCTCTCACTCATCCACACAACGCTCCACTCCATATTGAGGTTTTAGTCCATAAACATTAGGTGAAACATGTTTTAATAGATGGAGGAGTTGGTCTAAATATATGCACCTTAAAGCTTATCAGTGCACTGGAATTTTTAGAAAATGCAATAGATGCCAGAAGAAAGATCACCATAAAAGCTTATGATGATGAAGAAAGATCCTCTCAAGGATTGATAGTATTGCCAATTCAAGTGGGACCAGTTCAAAAAGATATAATTTGCCAAGTTTTAAAAAAATATTTGACATACAAGTAACAACATACTCTTGGATCGACCTTGGATCCATGAAATGCAAGCAGTGCCATCGACATACCATCAATGCTTGAAATTCCCTTACAATTGACAAGAGATCACAATCTCAACAAATTCTAATAATCCCCAATACTGCAATACTCTCAAGACAGTCCAAGATGTTTTTGTACCACACAACAGAGAAGCTCTCACTTCTATTTCTTCAATTAATGAAGGATAACTCAATTCTTTGTCAAAACAATCTAAGAAAAAGGTTCAATTGAAAGATAAAGGCATCGGTGATTCTATTTCCTCAAGTAATGAAGGCCAGCTCAATTATTTGTCAAAACATTTTGAGAAAAAGATTTAGTTGAAAGATAAAGGCATGGGTGAGTATTCTTTTGAGCAGTCCTTATGTCTCTCATAGTTACTACCTTCTCCAAAGTCATATGGACAACCATCAACATCTAGACAACAATCTTCACAACCCATAAACATCTTTGATGGTACATTTGTAAAAGCAGGTACTCTAGTTGATGAATCTGAGGACAAAGAAATTCTAAAATGGCTTTACAAAGATGAAGAACAATCCCAAGCAACAAATTCCAATATACCAGTAGAGCAATATGGTAAAGGGTTCGCATTCTTAGAAAATATGGGATATGAAGGAAAAGGTCCTATTGGAAAATGAAAAAAAGGTATTGTGGAACCAATTCAGCCTATCACAACCAATGTAAAAGACAAAACAATATTAGGATACAAAGAAGAGACAAAAGAAGAAGCCACTGAGAAGATTTGTGAGTGAATCATCCAATTGTAAGCTAGTTCTAAAACAAACTCAAATGAATATGAATGGGATTCACTATCTGAAGAATCTTGTCAAGACAAATAAATTGATGTGATAAAGAGGTACACACCCATGTATGGAGGGACAAAGTTCAGGGTCTAGACTACTTGAATTTGGATCACTACATATTGATGACTCTAGTGAGGATGACCAAACATCAAGTGAGATAGATCATTCAGAGGAGAGTAACATTATAGACCTTGAAATTGCTATCAAACACCTGGAAAATGTTTCGATCATGATAGTTACCACCTTTGATCCTAACCAATCCGATGATTCCTTACCTTTGATACATCTTGAACTTACCACCTTTGATCCTAACCAATCCGATGATTCCTTACCTTTGATACATCTTGAACTCATTGACTGGGAACAAATCGAGCTGCTTGATATCCCTATCTTTTCAGATGATAACACCATTGTCAATTTATTTTATGCTGAAATTCCAAAAAAAAGTTCCACCAATGAATTTCATAATGAAGCTTCAAACAAGGGGAGTACCAAATCTCTTAGCTGCAAAATAAAGAATATGAAAAATTGATCTAATGGTGAAAACCATTAAATGGAAGTATTAGATCATGAAAAAGTAAAAAGAAAGAGTGTATCCAATGGTGAAAACCTCTTTGAGGCACTAAAGGATAGGAGATTTGACACTCTTCCTGAGCATTATCAAGAAAGATCTTCAGTATTGGTTGAGCCTACACAATCCATAAACATCGATACTATAGAAACAATAAATAATTTACACCTAGTGGCATCAATGATAGAGCAAGAAAAGCCAAATTTCACCAAATTCTTCAAAGAAAGACAAATCAATTTTTCCTGGTCCTATGCTGACATGCTAGGAATAGATCTGAATCTAATAATGCATCATTTATCCATAACACTTGAAGTGAAGCCAATAAAGTAGAAATTGAGAAAAATGCATCCACACACCGCCCTACTAGTGAAAGCAGAATTAAAAAAATTATTAGATGCAAGGTTCATCCAACCAATTGACTATGCAAAATGGATTTCAAACATTGTACCAGTCTCCAAACCAGACAACAACATTAGAATATGCATGGATTTTATATATCTTAACAAGGCTTGTCCAAATGATGACTTTCCTTTTCCCAATATAGACATCATTATGGATTTAACAACAAGACATGCTATGCTATCACTCATGGATGGTTTTTCAGGATATAATAAGATCAAAATTGCACCAGAAGATCAAGACAAAACAAATTTTAGATTCCAATGGGGTACATTTTGTTGGAATGTCATGCCTTTTGAATTAAAGAATGTAGGAGCCACCTATCAATGTTTAATGAAAATAATCTTTCATGACATGATGCACACATTCATGGAGGACTATGTGAATGACCTGCTATCAAAATCATTCACCAGAGAAGGACATCTATAAATCTTGGACAAAATCTTTAACTAATTGGAAAAGTTCAATGTAATTTTAAATCTAAAGAAATGTGTATTCAGAGTAACATTAGTAAAACTCTTAGGATACATAGTCTCAGCTAAAGGCATCAAAGTAGATCCAACAAAAGTCAAAGAAATCATGGAAATGCCACCTCCTAAGAACATTAGCCAACTAAGATCTCTACAAGGAAGATTCTAATCCATCAGAAGATTCATCGTACAACTGGAAAACAAAATTCATCCTTTTACTCATTTTTTACACAAGGATGTTTCTTTCAGATGGGATGAAATATGTGAAGCTTCCTTTAAAAAATTGAAACAATATCTGATGAATCCACCTATCTTGGTACCACCAGTAGAGGGAAAACCACTTCTACTCTACATAGAAACTATTGAGGTATCTTTGGGAGCTTTGCTAGCACAAGAAGACTCTACAGGGAAAGAAAGGGCCATTTATTGCATCAACAGAACATTGAGTGGCTATGAACTTAACTATACATTCATTGAAAAATCTTGTTTAGCAGTGGTGTTTTCTACTCAACAATTGCAACACTATATGTTAACACATACCATCAAACTAATAGCCAAGATAGATCCATTAAAATATCTACTTAGCAAAGCCACTCTAACAGGAAGATTAGAAAAGTGGGTGATGATATTGAGTGAAATTGGCATTCAATATGTAGATAGAAGAGAAATCAAGGGCCAAGAAATAGCAGATCAGTTAGCTGAAGCACTGTTGCAAGATGACCATCCTATGCACATTGAATTCCCAAATGTAGATGTCCTCACAATGACAACACAACATTGGATATTATACTTTGATGGGTCTTATAATCAACATGGATCATGTGCTGGAATCCTATTTGTTACTCCTCAAGGACACACTATCCCAAAATATTACAGGTTAATGTTTCCTTGCACAAACAAAATGGCTGAATATGAAGCACTAATCATTGGTTTCAAGGTAGCAGTGGAATGGAAAATCACAAAATTACAAGTTTATAAAGATTCTAAATTAGTCATAAATCAAGTTAATGATGACTATCAAATAAAAGATGACAAGCTAATGCCATACAAGAGAATGGTAGATGAATTCAAGAAATAATTTTTTGAGATCAAGTTTAAACAAATTCCAAGAGTAGACAACAAAGCTACAGATGCCATGGCAACCATTGCTTCTCTTCTAAAAATACCAAAAAAATGAAGTTGTTATGAATTCATGGTGGAACAATTGCTTAATCCCACATATGCCAATCTTGAATCCCAAGTCGTATGCCATCTAATCGATGCTAATTCTTCAATATATGGGAAGATTTATACCTATTTGAGAGATAATACCCTTCCACTTGATCTATCTTGGAACCAAAAATGCAACTTTATCTGTCAAGCAACCTATTACACCCTGATAGTTGATACAATTTATCGACGAGGTCTCGATGGTACTCTCCTCTGATGTCTTGAACATGATGAATCTAAAACTTCCTTACGAGAAGTTCATGAAGGTATTTGTGGTACTCATTCAAGTGGTCTTACCCTAGCTAAGAAACTCCTACGCTTGGGATATTATTGGCCGAACATGGAGAAATAATCTTTTCAATTTGTCAAGAAGTGCAAGAAGTGTCAAGTCCATGGAAATATCATACATGCACCGATGCAAGAGCTGCAACCATTCACATCGACCTAGCCTTTATATTAATGGGAACTTGATCTTGTGGGTAAGATTCATCCATCTTCCTCTAATGGACATAAATTCATAATCACAACCACTGAGTATTTCACAAAGTGGATTGAATTTGTCCTATTAACCATGACCACTGGTAAAAAATTTGTCTCCTTCATCCTGAACTACTTTGTTTGTCGGTATGGCATCCCTAGCTCCATTGTCACTGTCAATGGTAGACCCTTCAAAAACCAAGATGTATAAGAAATTTGTGAAAAATTTCATATCCAACACCGATTTTCCACACCCTATTACCCTCAAGGGAATGGCCAAGCAGAAGCCTCAAATAAGACCATTTTGAAAATCTTGAAGAAAACTATTAATGATGCTGGACATGACTGGCATGTTCAACTAAACCCTGCCTTTTGGGCATACCATACTATCCTTCACACCCCTACAAGAGCCACACCCTATGCCCTTGTGTACATGGATCAGAATCCATCTTACCTATTGAGGTTGAATGTGTGATTTATCAATTCCAAGCCTATCCAGAAGGCTTACACTACACACATTAAGGGCAGAGTAAGTATCTGCAAGAGTTCTCTTTATCCCTTTTCATTGGTATTGAGAGATTATCATGAAAGCTTCATTTTGTTTTTGCACTTCTAAATGAGGGAGCTTACTTTGGTGGAAAAAAATGTTAGCATTCAGTCCATGAATCATGGCTACTATGTTAGTTGGTTGCGTGGTAGAAGGGACAGGAACTTGTTGCAAGGCATTTTGAATCATAGTGTGATAGTTAGGTGAATTTTGAATTAAATCCCATAGGGAGATCTTGGCAGGAGTATTCTTAAGTTGTTCAACAAGATCATACTCCTTAATGAGTGAATTTAAGCAAGGATCTCTAGGAAAAATGGGATTAGGTAAAGGGAATTGTGTTGGTATTGGTTGTTGCAGTTGTAGATTGTTCCTAGTATTATATGTATGAGCAATGGTATTATGATTCGACTGTTGCAATACACTTTTGTTAGGTGGGTAAAGGATGAGTTCATGTTTTTTTTGGTTGTGTGATGTTGGGTAAATAATTAGAGGATTATGAGGATGTTCCACGGGGGAAGTATGAGGTTCATTAATTAATGGGGAACTAATGAACACTTGTGCATTCTTAACCTCAATGGTCTTGGTTTGATTTATTTTGAGTAAAGGGCAATCTAGGATTACTTTTGTATCATCACTTAAGGAAGCTACTTTACTATTGTTGTCATTTTCTTGCACTATGATATTATCCCTAGTTGGAGAGTTGTTAGAAGAACTACAAATTGAATGTTCTTGACATTCAAGGATTGGTTCTTCCAAAATAACATTATCACAATTAGGGGATTGATCAATGGTTAAATTTTCTTGTTTATCAATAGTGGGGATATTAGGGGAAGTCTCTATTTGATTATCATGCTTTTCTAAGGTCACATTCTCTTGTTCCATATTATCTAACCTAGTAGGAGAACTTGTAATATGTTCACCACATTCCATGGTTAGATTTTGTAAACTCGCTTCATCACAAGTAGGGGAGGAATCAAGAGAAGGACCACTATGATTTTCAAATAGATTGTCCCAAATGGTAGGAGCATTAGGGAAGGGAGGGTCAAGATTCTCATGACTTTGAATAGGAATATCTTCTAACATAATCCTATCCTCTTGGCAGTGAGGAGGGATATTAGGAGAAGGAAAATTTTGATCATCATGGTTAGTGAGACTAGGTAAGGTAATGTTTAGAAAGGTGTCTATGATTTCATCTTCTTGTGTGCTAATATATTTCAAGGGGGAGGAGGAGAGGGACAATCAAGACCCTCAATGCTTGTATCTTCTTTCACCAAAATACCTTTGTCACTAATAGGAGAGGTATCAGGAGAAGAACAAGTATGATTGTTATGATTGTCTACACTAGCATCCTCACTAATGGGCAATGTAATTTTAAGAATTGTTTCAATGGTTTGATCATAACTATGACTAACCTATTTCTTAATGTCCTCACTGTTGTAATCAAAATTGAACTCATAAGAGGGAATGTTGTACTTATGCAATGCATTTGTAACAAAATCAAAGCCACATCTATGGAAAGAAAACATGCTATCATGAAAAAGTAAAGGAAGTGCAATGCTATGACTAATATTAAAATGTAATTTTAAGGGAGGGAACAAGGTGATTTTCTGATTACATTATGCAGTGATTTGAAAATGATATGCAAAATTGAAATTAAGCAATGCATGAAATGAGCTAATTTAAGCTAGATTTCATGAAATGCATTCTACAAAAATTCAACAAACTATTAAAGGTAGGTAAGGGCAGCAAATAAAAGCTGAAAAACAAGGTTTTTAGCATTGTAAAAGGCAGTTTCAGGTCTATTCAAGGACTAATTCGCCTAGGATGGTGAATGAGTCCCAATATGGGATTTTTTCAAAATTTTCAAAATTTTCTTAGTGATTTTGATGGTTTTTGTGCTGTAGGATGCAGACCTAAGATGTAAATGCAAAATTTCTGAAATATTTAATGATTTGGGATGCAAAAATGCAACCTATATGCACTTTCACTAATGCAAAATTTGAAACCCTAGAATGCAAATTAATCAATGCAAACCCTAATGCAAAGTAAATGCAAACTAAATCTAGGGATAGGAAGGACTCCAAAATGGAAAAATAATGTATTCTAAAGACAAGTTCACCAAAATGGAGACAAATATTTTGGCACCACAAACTCCCTAACACTTCTAGGGTTTTTCACCTAAAAGGAGAGAGGTGGGCCAAAATGGCAATGTCTACACTCAAAGTTAATGTAAATATGGATGGAATCTGTCTAAATGGAATGTCCTAAATGCAAAAAACTAATAGAATGGATCAATTTTTGAATGAAAACTAAAGAAATGCAAGATGTTTGAAAACACATTGTGTAATGCAAAAAGACCTAGAAAATGACTGAAACAAAACAAAAAATTATAAAACTGGAAATGTGCACCTGAAAGCTTGTAGAGGAAATGGTGAGGGTTGGAAATGCTACTGATTATAAAATTTTGGCCTACTGGGATACTTATGCCATTCTAGGCGAATCAGTCCCAGATCTTCAAAACTACACAAGAGCCCGTTTTAGCCAAATTGGTATCCAAATCTACAAAAATCTCTAGAAAATAGGTACAGTGGGAATAATTTTCCATTGATGGTGAATTAGTCCACTTTGACTTTTCTGAGAACTCGAAAGTGGAAATGGAAGCTTTCTGTTTGCTCTTTCTTCTCAAGTGTTTGAATATGAAACCTTGATTTCTAGCTTTATAAGTGACTTTTTGTTGATATTTTGACCTAGCCAGCAAGGGGAAGACTTCAACAAGTTGGGAACCTAATATTCAATGATCTTCAAACCTGCAATCACACAAAGAGAGAAAGAAATGTTGGATGTTAGGGCATGGGGGTTTTCCTTGGTTAAACCCCTTTTAGGTAATTAAACCAAAATGAAGAAACAAGATAAAACATGAATATGGGATAAAGGAATGTGATTATAAACTTGCCATGATGATTGACCTTGAATTTCTGCAATAATGGATGAGAAATTAGCCTTTGAATGCCTTCAAGAGATTTCTTGATGAGAAACCCTAGCTTGCTTGAGAAGAATAATGAATGACGGATGAAGAATGAATGCCTTAATGAATTATAATGATGAATTAGGGTTTAGAGACTTGTTTTTATAGGAAATTTTACTCAAGTTCCCGTTAATTTGATCCCTAAGGCTGACATGAAGGAAAATTAAACTTAAACCCTAATTTTTCTTTCTCAAACCTCGAAAATGGCCCAAATGGGACTAATTCGCCATCTTGGGTGAATTGGTCCCACCTAGATGGGACTAATTCACCCAAAGTGGTGAATTGGTCCCATAGGGGCTCTTTTTGCTAGCTAGGATGTTGGGGAATGAGAAAATTAAGTTTTATGATGATTTTATGATGTCTTTGATCAAAATAAGCCTCGAGATGCACAATATGGGGTCATAGGGGCCTATTAATGATGATATAAAGAGTAATTAGGGCTAGGGACACAAAGTTCAATGTGAAAGTGTGATTAGATACACTCTACATCAATAAAATGAGGTCCACATAGCCTATAAAGGCACAACATCCAATGTGAATGTGTAAGACACATTACAACACTAGATTAGAATTAAGTTTAATTTACAAGCCTTCTAGATTAATGTGAGGATGCAATTAAATACATTTTACAATGTTGAATTAAGGAAAGGTTAGGTTAATTTAACTTAAATGGGCCCAAGACCTAGTGTGGATGTGTAAAACACCTCACAACACTAAATCAAGGTGTCATTAAGTCCAATTTATCGTTAATTATTCCTGAATCAAACAAGGAAAATGTGATACTTTTTCCATGTCCACAAGTTGTCTTATATTTATTAACCAAAATTTACCTTTGATTATTGAACCAAATAATATTAAAGAATAACCTTTTAAAGGACCCTAAATGAAAAGCTAACCCAAAATCCATTCCAAACTCAATATTTTTAAATTTCTAGAGTCATGTTTCTTCCATGTAATTGGGAATAATGATAATCTCAACATGTATTCATTATGGATTTAAATTTGGTTGAGAGCACACTATGTAGGGTTATTGCTAAGAAAATCCTTTATGGTTAACCTTTGATGTTGCTTTATGATACAATGGCTTCTATCTTTTTGTTTAATGCAATGGACCTCATTTAAGACTTATGGTCAATACAAATTCTTTCTAAAACATTTATGTTAGATCACTTAATTCCTAATAGAAATTGGAGACATCACTTGAGATTTATGATATGGAAATTAGGTGTAGATAACAATGATTTTTTCTCTTATGAGGCTTTGGCTATTTCCCCAAATATCAATTATGCTTTTAAGTTTACTTGTATGGGGATTATTAATAGTGCCTCAAGGGAGTTTAAAGTAGTATTGGTCAATCATCAACTTAAATTGAACGAGTCCTTAACTAAGAATATACAAATTATCTTTGAATATTTGTGTTCTCTACTAAGGTATGCAACAACTACTTAATCTAGAAAATGGTTTCATTAGTTTTTAGAGGTTTCTAAATTGACTAAAGAAATTAATGCCAAAAGCTATCTCTATGACAATTATTGAGTTTTCGTTCATCTTTTACATAGTTATTTACTATGTCTTATAGGTCCTTTACCATGATTTTCTATGTTTTTTTACTTTTGTTTTGTCATTTCCTTTAAAAAAAATTCATGTTATGTATCTAAGAGCCACCATCCTAAATTTGATATTGTGATGTAATATTATGATCTACTATAATTCTATGCTCTATAAATTATATTATAAAATATATCCATGCTTTTGTTACTTTAAATTTTATCATCTTTATCTTATTATAATACATTATCAACAATATTGATACCTTTTTTCTTAACTTTATTATATATATTTTAAGAAAAAACCAAAAAAGGCACACATTTAATTGAAAAAAAATCTTCTAATTTACCTTAAATTATCTAAAATAAATATTACTTGTAGATATATATGAAGACCTAAATCGAACTATAGGTGGTGTATAAGACTAGCATACATATATTAAATATTAATATATATAAAATACACCGAGAGTTATCATTCTGTAATTTTCTTTTTTGATTGATTTATTTTGTGACCAAATCTTTGATTTCTCTTTGTGATAAAAATATTATTGATTTATTTATTTGTTCTTTTAGTTTATGCAAATATTTGAATTATTTTTTATTTATTTATTTATTTATTTATTTGTTCTTTTTGTTTCATCAAATCTCTTTGATTTGATTTTTTTGTTTCATCAAATCTTTTTGATTTGATTTTTTTGTTTCATCAAATATTTTTTATTTGATTTTTTATAATTTTTGAAGTTTTTTATTTTTTATTTTATTAATTTATTTATTTTGGACAAGATTACAATTGTAATTTTATCTTGTAGATATGTGTTTTTTTCTTGTTATTTCAATATTCAAAAATTCATGAATAAAGATTTTACAAGAACATACAATCTATTCTTATTTTATAGGTACCCAAGTCACTTTATGTTCTATATTAGCAACAATGTTTGATATCTCTCTCTAAGCAATAATGTTTAATATCCCTATAGAAGCAATCAAGTGGCAATCATTGTTAAGGTACACTTAAACTAAACTCTCTAGTACAAAGCATTTATTGTCACATATCTATAATTTATTATCAATAATTGACTTCAAGACATTCACTACCATATACTTCACTTCCTACCACAATTACTTTCCAAATGCATTTTTTTTATTGGTAATTCTCAGTCGAGGCTGAGCACTTTTGACTGGAGCTATGAACCAAAGAGCACACAGCTGAGGCTGCAAAGGCATTTTTGACTGGAGCTATGAACCAGTGAGACCACATTTTTGAGGGATCTCATTGTCAGATTTGATCGGCCAACAACACCCTTACACCTTTGAGCCATCCTAACCTTATCACTCCAAGACTAACTGCATAGAACCTCCAAGCATGAATGACTCACAAGGGTCCGATACAAAACCGCCAAGCATGAAAGACCCATGTGGGTCCGACAAAAGTCCACGAGCAACACACACCATCAAGAAACTGGATCCAAGAGTAGCACACACTTGCAGGGACAAGCACAACTAAACACCACATCCGCCAAGATCACCTGTATTTCCTCCAAGATCAGCCGCCACAATATCCTCTGAGCACAATGTGGGACTAGCAGCAGTATACTTACCACTAGTAGGCCAGGCAGGGATTTGGACCTCGGTTGCACCATAAATAAGCAACCATTTCATTGTTACACCAACAAGTGACCCCCTACTTTCCATATGCATTACTCCAACTAATCTATAATAAAGAAATCACAACAGATTAAAGTAAGAGAAAAGGCCTAAGGGATTTAAGATTCTCAAATATTACACACATACATATTTGTGGACACTGAAAAAGTATCCCTCTTTCCTTGCTTGATTCGGGAATAATTAGTGATAAATTAGACTAAATGTCACCTAGGTTTAGTGTTGTGAGGTGTTTTACACATCCACACTAGGTCTTGGGCCCATTTAATTTGAATTAACTTAATTTTTCCCTAATTCAATATGGTAAAATATATTTAATTACATTCTCACATTAATCTAGAAGGCTTGTAAATTAAACTTGGTTTTAATCTAGCTTTGTAATGTGTTTTACAGATTCACATTGGATGTTATGCCTTTCTAGGCTATGTGGACTTCAATTTAATGATGTAAAGTGTATTTAATCACACTTTCACATAGAAATTTGTGTCCCTAGCCCTAATTACTCTTTATATCATCATTAATAGGCCCCTATGACCCCATATTGTGCATATCGAGGCTTATTTTGATCAAAAACCTGATTAAATCAACATATAAACCTAATTTCTTCATTCCCTGACATCCCAACTGGAAAAGGATCCCTTGTGGGATCAATTCACCACTTTGGGTGAATTAGTCCCATCTAGGTGAGACCAATTTTCCTAGGATGGCGAATTAGTCCCATCCAGGTGGGACCAATTTTCCTAGGATGGAAATTAGTCCCATTTGGGCTATTTTCGAAGTTTGAGGAGGAAAAAATAGGGTTTAATTTTAATTTTCCTCCATGTCAGACTTGGAGATCAAATTAATGGTCATTTGAGTAGGATTACCTATAAAAATAAGCTTCTAAACCCTAATTCATAATGCATTATTCATTATTCATTCATCATTCTTCTCAAGCAAGCTAGGGTTTTAGCATTCTAAGTCATCAAGATATCTTTCTAAGGAATTTAGGGATAGATTCTTCATCCATTGCTGCAAAAATTCAAGATCTCTCATCATGGAAAGTTTCTAATTCCTTCATTTCATGTTCATGCTAAAACGTAGATTTTTGGCACTCTAATCCTTTTTAGCACTTATAGGGTTTTTCACCTAAAAGGAGAAAGTAGAGCCAAAAGTCTAGGTAGGTTCACTCAATCTAAGATATGTATGATGAAATTATATCTAAATTCAATGTTTTAGATGCAACTAATTGACAATATTGATTGATTAATGAATGAAAACCAAAATAAAACAACTTGTTTAAAAACACATTGTGTAATACAAAAAGACCTAGAAATGGATACAAAACTAAACAAAAATGAATCAAACTGAAAGTGTGCACCTAGAATGTGGATGAAGGCTGGAAATGACACTTGAAATGCTATTGATGCTGATTTTCAAACTTGGTGGGACTCATTCACCATTCTGGGTGAATCAGTCCCAATTCTGTAAAATTGAGACAGAACCTGTTTTTGACAAAAGGGTATCTAAAAATGCAGAAAACACAAAATTGACCTAGAAGTGGGACTCATTCACCACTCATGGTGAATGATTCCACTTTTGAATTTTTGATTATTCAAAGGCGGATTCTAGAGCTCTTAGTCTACACTTTGACTTCCTACAAGTGTCTGCTTTCGAAACTCTGATTTACGGGTCTGAAAGTGAGATTTTGTTGATATTTTGACTTGTTGAATGAAGAGAAGACTTGAGTAACCTTGAAAATTGATCTTTGAAATGATTTCCAACCTTCCAAGAGTCCTAAATCTATAAACACACAAAAAGAGAAGAATAAATGTTGAATGTTCAGGCATGGGGGTTTGCCTTGGTCAAACCCCTTTTAGGTAATTAAACCAAAATGATGAAATAATAGAATGAAACATGCAATAATGGAGTTGATTACCTTGCCATGATGTTTGATCTTAAAATTTTGTAGCAAAACATGAAGAATCCTGACCTTGAATGTTTTTGAAAATTGATGTCTTAATTCCTTGAAATGATAAAACCCTAAGTTGCTTGACTTGGGGATGGAAGATTAGTGGATGAATGATGAAGAAGAAGAGAGCCAGTTAAGATATGAATGGGGGTTCAAAATGGATGTAGAAAACTTATTTATACACACCGTGCCTTAGTAACCCAATGATACCTCTCACAGAAGCCGTTATAAGGTCTTTTTGAATAAAAACCCAAAAGAAATTTTTGAAATATTATTTTTGAATTTAAGACCAAGAGGGACTCATTTGCCACCCATGGCGAATGGGTCCCACCTTGGATTTGTAAGTGGGTGTTAGGAATTATCTTTATTTAATGTTGTTTTTCAGGTTTACATTCAAAAACACACTTAATTAAGCCTTATAAGGGCATAAAGGGATCAAATAAAGTATAAGAAAGGTGTAAATAGTGAAATTAGAAGCCTAGAAAAGTGTGAAATTTTGTTACAAGACTTTACAACACTTCAAAATAAGACTTGATAAGTGATGAAAAGGTGATATTTAGGTGAATTGTAATGAATAGAGTCTAGAAAAGTGTAGAAATGTGTTACAACACTTCACACCACCTTCACAAGACACCATTAAAAGCATGTTATTCAATTTGCAAGGGTCCAAGACCTAGTGTGGATGCATAAAATGCCTCACAACACATAAATCAAGGCCTCGTTAAGTCTAATTTATCATGAATTATTCCCATGTCAAGCAAGAGGTACTTTTTTTGACAGTGCACATGCTTCATCTTATTTCTTCTTTGTGTTTAATTAACTAGAAGGGGTTTGACCAAGGCAAACCCCTATTCCCTAACATTCAACATTTCTCTTTCTTTCTTTATGTGTCTACAGATTTGAAGATGATTGAATAATAGGTTGAAAACTTGTTGAAGACATCTCCTTGTTGGCTAGGTTAAAATATCCATAAAAAGTCACTTATAGTGCCAAAAATCAAGGTTTCGAGTCTGGACACTTGGAGAAACAGAAAGAGCAGATCGAGAGCTTCCATTTCCACTTTTGAGTTTTCAGAAAAGTCAAAGTGGACTAATTCACCATTAGTGGTGAATTAGTCCCACTGTACCTATTTTTTAGAGGTTTCTGTAGATTTAGATACCCATTTTGACAAAACAACCTCCAGAATAGTTTTCCAGATCTTGGACTAATTCGCCCAGAATAGCATATGGGTCCCAATAGGTCAAAATTTTAGAATTAGTAGCATTTCCAGTCCTTATTCTAGCCTCTACAAGTTTCTAGGTGCATACTTCATGTATGTGTGAAATTGTGGGGGTCAGTAATAAACACACAAACTCAATGAGACATATTACATTAAAGGTTTGAATCATAAACTAATCTATTTGCAGTAAAAAAAATCTCTAAAATTGTTCCATTGTTCTCTATTCTCAAGGATTCATTAAATCGCATTGGCTCTCAGATTTGTGTATGCACTATGTTTGTTACAATGAAAACGTGAGAAACGAGATGGTGTATAATGGAAGAAATCTAAGTTCCTACATGATATTGCATGATGCCAATGATAATGGTGATATTGATAAATGGATAATGATGCTAGATTATATGATGAAAATGTTGTATACAAGTTAAGATGATAACCAAAATGTAACTAGATGGGATAATCTAAATGCTCCAATTGCTCCAATGTTATTCCTGCATAATAAGTTTACTCAAAGATGGGATGATAAATGTTGTAGCAAGAGGTTGTATTTATAGGATTTCCAAAGCATCTTGTGATTTGGCAACAACCAACGATCGAGATTTCAACATGAGAGATGAACGATGGAGATGGAAGAATCATGGAGGATGTTCCCTTGACCAAGGGAAACATGCCAAATGTATGAGAGAATCAAATGTGTGAGATTGCCAAGTGTCCAAATTTTGTTTTGGAATTGGTTGAAAATAATGTAATTTAAATATTAGTCATATTTAAATACATGTGACATTTGATGACGTGGCCAAAAAGTGCCGTAGACATGTGACTAAATTTGAATATGAAATTATTCAAACTTAGTGAGAAAATATTTAATTAAATAAAAAAAAACTATAGACATTTGTTTATTTAATTAAATTTAGAAGAATGTGGTTTAAGATGAAGAATTTAGAGAAGTGTGATTGAAAATTTATTTATAAGTAGATGAAATAAAAGGGGTCATTAATTAAATAACTAGTATTTAATTAATTAATTGTCTTGACTAATTTTAGGTGTATACATTTTGCCCCTCTTTGAAGTAATGTGTTTACACATTGCTTCAAAGAAAAAATTGCTGCTGATGTCAAAAAAAAAAATTCAATGCCCCAGATGTTGATTTTCAGTTGATGACATATATATGCCCCCTCAAGAGATAAATTGGTGAATTTTTGAGTTTTTAGGATTTTTTTGATTTTTTTGAAATTTTGATGATTTTTCGATGATTTGATGATGATTTCAAAATTTTATGATTCAGAAGTGATTTATCTCCCAAAAAATGATGTTAAAGCCACCAGGTGATGATTTGATTATGAAAAATAAAATAAAACAACCCCACCAAAAATCCCTCTTAATTAACCTTTAAAAGGTTAAAAAAGGTGATTTAAAAGTTCATTTGTGCATTTTGGATTTTGAAAATTTGAGAGTGATTGAGCATTCTAGCAATTTGGAGCAAAATGGTGATCCCCTACCACACACATCGATTTGAGCACGTCAGATGTCACAAGTGCCCAGAAACATACGGACCTCCGATATGTACCCTGAAAAACCTCCCTCGTAAATTGTGCACTTCATTTTTTTGTGCCATTTTTCACATTTGAATTCAGTTTTTACTATTTTAGAAAATACGAGAACCCTAGTAGCACATTCATAGACTACAATGGCACATAGAATAGATTAGCACTTAGGGTTAAGGCTTTAGCCCATAGGTTGCCTGAACTAGCGCATTGAGTGAATGATGTAGTGCATAGAATCCTTTAGCGCTTAGGTGAATTGAGTTAGCGCATTACATAGGATGACTAAACGCATAGGGACTTTGTTCTAGTGCATCCATGAAATTATCTGCTGCATATGATAGTTTTGCTCATTGAAGCCTTTTTTTAGCACACTGATGAATTTTTCTGGCGCATAGATTTTTTCTACGCATTGAAGCACTGTTCTAGCACATTGGTGAAATTTAGACCAGATTGATCATTTTCTTGATTAGAATCCTTGATTTTGATGATGTTTAATCACATCAACTATTGATTTGATGATGATTGATGATGTTGATAGATTAGATGTCCATTGATCTCATGATAGGTGAGATTCAATGATTGATACTGATAATTGAACTCATGATAGGAGAGGATCAATGATAGTTTTATTGATTGATTGACCTCATGATAGGTGAGGTGTATTGATAGATTAATCGATAAACCTCATGATAGGAAAGGTTGTATGATAGATTGATCGATAAACCTCATGATAGGCAAGGTTCGATGATAGATTGATTGATAAACCTCATGATAGGCAAGGTTGAATGATAGACTGATGCTTATGAGATTTGATCAAAGTCTCCTTGATTCTCATAATGGTGATGTGGGTAGTGGTGTGGCGGTACATAAAGTCAGGTTACCCTCATAGCAACAACACACCTGAGGATAGTTGCTTCTGAGGTGGGGAGTGTAAACACTGTGGGGGTCAGGCTTCAGGCAAGTAGGCTTTGCCAACCGCATACTCGAGGGATAGATGGACTAATGATAGAGGGGATGTTTGTGAGGATAGTAGTTACAATGGAATTTTATTACTTAACACATGGGTCTAGGCCAGGGCTTAGGCACATGGTCGATCTTGAGCCGCGAGGTTGTCACACTTATTGTAGAGAGGGACACTCTGTGGCAATGGGTGGATCAGGAAGGGGAGTAGTAGAGGGTTCTAGAGATCGGATGCCATGAGGTACATCAAAATTACTTCAGGAGGTGTGATGCTCTACCTAGAGGCCAGAATTTATAGAGTAAAAGATATCATGAGGTCATTCACTTTGGAGCAGGAGATTCACTGACACAGTGAGAATTATGGAAACACACCAGATTACCCGGTGGGGTGTGACAAATACGCTTCTTAGAGATCAAAGAGATCTAGGTACAAAGTCCGTCCTAGTGGAGGCCACGATCTAGTGAAGCGTCAACACTATCACGGGAGCACTACATAGCTCAGTTATGATTTTAGGTAGCATTTTGGTTGATGATGATTTCACAGGTATACACCTAATGTTGGGACAGTGATGATTCAATGCCATTTTTTATGATGTACCTACCTCTCGATATTTGGATATCCTTGTACACTGATGTATTTGAGACATTGATGATTCACTACCAGAGCGTTGAGAGAGCTTCATCTAGTCTGGCAGTCGCACACACACCAGGACTACCAGCAGGGGTGTGAAACATCTGCTTCTTGGAGAGTCAAGAGATCCAGGTGCAAGTCCGTCTGGTGGAGGAGGCCTTGATCCAGTGACACCGACACTGTCTTGGGGGAGCACTACATAGCTCTGATTATGATTCTTGATGTATTTTGGACATTGATGATTTCTTGATGTATACACTGATGTATTTGAGACATTGATGATTCACTGCCATTTTGTTTTATGATGTACCTCTCGATATTTGGATATCCTTGTACACTTGACATTATTTTGAGATAGATATGATATGCAATGATGATGATGGTTGATCTATGTTCCTATGATGTTTATTATGATGGATGTGTATGATGGATACATTTAATTTCTATTATATATGCTATGTGATGTTCTACATGATGATGATATGATATGCTATGGATGCAAATGATGATGCCTATATGTGATGGATCTTATTATGCCAATGAAATGTGATGCATTTTATGTTTTTGTACTTTTCTAATGAAAATAGATGATGCAATGAATGGATGAATTATGGATGAAATGATCATATGATGGTGTATAGTTATTTGTATTTATGATGGTTATATGACGATGATCATGATGATTATGATGATTATGTATTGATGATATGATAATGCATTATTGGTGATTCTATATGCTTTATGGATGATGTTTTGTGCTATGTGAGATGGATTTGATTATGCAAATGATGTGTGATTTTTATGTTGATCTAGTTAGTCCTTTTTTAGTCTTGGATTTGAGTAATAACAAATTCATCTTCACTATTGGTTTTGGATGTCCATAACAATGGCATTATATCATTGTTGATTAGTCATGTTTTTTTTAGAAAAATTTTCTTCTTGGAAATATTACTTTGTTGGATATGTCTTTCAATCTTCTTATGCCATGTCATGTTCTTCAACAACTTTTTCTTCTTGGAAATATTACTCTACAGGATGTCTTTCAATCTTCTTAATGAATCATTTTCTTAATCCATTAATAATAGATGAAAGGATTTTGATTATGCAAGTGAGATGCAATGCACTTATTTTTGTGTTTTTTGATGTGGATATTATTATGTGATGCATAGATGGATGAATGCAAATGATGATGCAACTAATGTGTTTTCTACTATATGCAAATGATGATGCAACTGATGTGTTTTCTATATGAGAATGATGTGTTTTTGGTAATGTCAAGCATAATCAATCTATTAATAAGAGAGATAACCTCATTGTGAAATTGTTGCAACTTTGGAAACCCCATAAATACAAATGGAAAACTGATATGGATGCAATCTAACTTAATCATGTAGATCTAATATGAAAATATTGTCATCGTAACAACCGATTTTTCATGCTTTTTATCATCATTGAGCCTTTAAAATTTTGAAAGTGAGTACAAACATCGATGGTATATTTAGACCATGATGACCTGAATACTAATTCCATGATTTTTGATATTGCAATTGACACAAGAATCTAGGTATAATTAAACTGAGATGACTTGAGAATTTCTTGCACAAAAAGACAAGAGTTAATCATTTTCCTATGAAAATTCAGAATGTTATCAGTGATACTTTGTAGTGCACATCTCACAAAAATTTGCACAGTAATAGTGATCATCTCACAAACAACAAACAAAGAAAAAATCATACTCCTTCCTGGCCCCTCTAGTTCAATATGTCATCGAAGTGCTCCAGAGACATGATAAAAAAAATAAAAGTACAATAGTTGAAAATTCATGCCAAAATGATAAATCCATGATTTAGAAGGCCCATCATCCATTTAAAGTTTGCTTTGATTTGATTGATTTGACTGTTTGATTTTGGATGGTTGATGTGTTTTGATGGTGATTGATGTTCAATGTTGGGTTTCACACTATGATCATTGTGTTTGTTACATTGTCCTACTGCTTTTTGTCTATTGATTTAAGTTCAAAGTTTATTTTCTCCCAGTGAGTTCAGGACTTTGCTCTTAGTCTAGAGTGAGACACAACCACGATGCTAGGATATGTACATGAGGCTTTTTGATGATAGGCAGATTGATGGAGAAAGTGAATGGAAAAAGCGAATGGTCGACATGCTCAAATATATGGAAAAGCTAACCTATCATAAATAGAGCATGTTTCCAAGTTTTTCACTATTTGTTTTTATTGCACTTTTTCAGATTTTATGATTTTTTTTGATTTTTTACTTTTTTTTTCTCTTGTATTTTTCATTTTTTTTATTTTTTATTGTGACCAAGATGCCTGTTTTCTAGGTTTTCATCAAGGCAACCACTTTTTTAAGGACATTTTCTAATGTTTTTTTTATTTTTTTAGGACTTTTTCCAATGCACTGGATGATTCAGGTGTATAATTTCTTTAGATGTAGGCTGTTGAGGGGTTCATCAAACAAATCCCCTTCAGGCGTAGACAACTGATATGCTCCTGATCAGAAGACTGATACAATGACAAAGGGACCTAGCCAGTTTAGTTCAAATTTCCCCTCCTCTCGATCTTATTGATTATGGGGATTTTCTTTCAGTGCTAAGTCACCCACTTGAAATGTTCTAGGTTTTACTCAGTGATTGTAACTTATGGATATCCTCTAATGATAGGATTTTAGGTGATCCACTGCATACTAACGACACTCATCCAATAGTTCAAATTCTTGTAACCTAGTCACTCTATAATCCTCATCTGAAATGATCCCTTTTAGTGACACAAAAAGTAATGGTAGCTCAACCTCAATAGGTAGAATGGCCTTTGATCCATAGACTAGAGCATAGGGTGTGGCTCCTATCGGGGTGCAAATGCTAGTTCGATAAGCCCACAAAGTAGGGTTTAGTTGAACATGCCAATCATGTCCAACATTGTTGACTATTTTTTTCAATATTTTTAGGATGGTCTTGTTTGAGGCCTCTGCTTGACCATTTCCTTGAGGGTAGTATGGTGTAGAAAACCGATGTTAGATATGAAACCTCTAACAAAGTTCTTGGATGTCTTGATTCTTGAAAGGTCTGTTGTTATCTGTGATAATGGATTGAGGAATACCATACCGATAGATGATATAATTTAGGATAAAGGATGCAATTTTTTTACTTGTGATGGTGGTTAGGGGAACAACCTCAATCCAATTCATGAAGTATTTCATGGATGTGATGATAAACTTGTGTCCATTTGATGAAGATGGATGAATTTTTCCTACAAGATCCAGTCCCCACTAACAAAAATTCCATGTTGATGTGAATGGTTACAGCTCTTGTGTTGGTGCATGTATCAAGTTTCCACAGATTTGACATTTCTGGCACTTCTTGACATCTTGAAAAGACTCCTTGTTCATATTTGGCCAGTAGTAACCCAAATGTAGGAGTTTCTTAGCTAAAGTTAGTCCACTTGAATATGTGCCACATATACCATCATGAACCTCACGTAAAGCAGTTTCAGCTTCGTTACGTTTGAGACACCAAAGGAGAGTACCATAAAGACCTCGTTGATAAAGTACATTAGCTATCAAGGTATGTTGAGCTGCTTGTTAGATGAAGTTACATTTTTGGTTTCAGGATAAATCTGGTGGTAGGTTATTGTGTTTTAGATAGGTGTAGATTTTACCGTAGATAGAAGCATCGACCTCAACTAAATGGTCTATGACTTGGGATTCAGGGTTGTCATAGGTGGGGTTAAATAGTTGTTCCACCATGAACTCATAATAGGCTCACTTTTTAGGTATCTATAGGAGAGAGGCAATGGTAGCCATAGCATCAACAACTTTGTTGTCACCTCTTTGAATCTTCTCAAATTTGATCTCCATAAAGTAATTTTTGTAGTCATCAACGATTCTTTTATATGGAATCAATTTATCATATTTTTTCTGATAATCATCATTCACTTGATTAATGACAGGTTGAGAATCACCATAGACATGCAACTCTGTGATCTTCCATTCGACTGCTACTTTGATTCCAATGATCAATGCCTCATACTCAACTGTGTTGTTGGTGCAAGGAAACATTAGTCTATAAGACTTTGGGATGGTATGTCCTTGAGGCATGATAAACAAGATTCCTACTCCTGATCCATGTTGCATGTAAGATCCATCAAAGTATAACATCCATTGTTGTTGTGACACTATTAGGACATCGACATCTGGAAATTCAATGCTCATTTGGTGATCATCTTGTACTGGTGCTTTTGCTAGTTGATCTACTATGACTTGACCCTTTCTTTCCTTTCTTTCCACATATTGGATATCAAACTCACTCAATATCATTACCCACTTGGCTAGTCTTCCTATCAAGGTAGCTTTGTTGAGTAAGTACTTCAATGGATTAATTTTAGCTATGAGTTTGATGGTGTGAGTCAAAATGTAATGTCTTAGTTGTTGAGTAGAAAATACTATCACCAGAAAATATTTTTCAATAAAGGTGTAGTTGATCTCATAACCATTCAAGGTCTTGCTGATGTAATAAATTTCTCTTTCCTTTCCTATAGAATCTTCCTGTGCCAATAAAGTGCCCAAAGATATCTCTGTTGTTGCAATATAGAGTAATAATGGCTTTCCTTTGGTTGGTGATACTAGTATGGGTGGTGACATCAGATATTTCTTGAGTTGATTGAAAGTGGCTTCACATTTCTCATCCCATTTGAAAGAAACATTCTTGTGTAACAAATGATTGAATGGATGAGTTTTATCAGCTAGTTGTGCGATGAACCTCTTGATGGATTGGAAGCATCCTTGCAAAGATATGAGTTGACTGATATTCTTAGGAGGAGGCATCTCCATGATAGCTTTGACCTTCATAGTATCCACCTCAATGCCTTTGGTTGACATGATGTATCCCAAAAGTTTAGTTGATGTTACACCAAATACACATTTCTTGGGGTTTATCTTACATTGAATTTCTCTAGTTGTTGAAGATCTTGTCTAAAGTTTCCATATGTCCCTCTATAGTGAATGATTTGGCCAATAAATCATCTACATATTCCTCCATAAAAGTGTGCATCATGTCATGGAAGATGGTGGTTATCGCTCTCTGATATGTGGCTCCAACATTTTTCAACCCAAAGGCATTACATTCTAGCAAAAATTGCCCCATGGACATGTGAAGGCTATCTTGTATTGATCTTCAGGTGCTATTTTTATCTAATTGTAACCAGAAAAGTTGTCTATAATTGAAACATTTCATGCTTAGTTGTCAAGTCTACAATGATGTCAATGTTAGGTAGAGGAAAATCATCTTTCAGGCAAGCCTTGTTGAGGTCCCTGAAATTTGTACATATCCTGATGCTTTTATCTGGTTTTGAAACTAGCACAATGTTTGATATCCACTCAACATAGTTAATAGGTCTGATAAATCCCACATCCAACAATTTCTTCAATTTAGCTTTCACCAAGAGGGTGATATGGGGATGCATTTTTCTCAACTTTTGCTTCACTGGATTTATCCCAAGTGGTAGTGATAAATGATGCATTATGAGCTTTGGATCCATACTTGACATGTTAGTGTAGGACCACACAAAGTTTATTTGTTTCTCTTCAAAGAACTTAGTGAAGCTTGGTTTCTCTTTCTCTATCATAGATGCTGCTAGATGTAGTCTTGACTGTTCCATTTGTACCAATGTTGATGGATTGTATTGGTTCAATTAGTATTGAAGACATCTCATGGTAGTGCTCTAGAAGAGTGTCAAATTTCCCATCTTTTGGTGCCTCAAAGAGGTTTTCACCATCATATGTGCTCTTTATTTTGATTTTTTCTTGATCTAATGCTGCCATTGAATGGTTTTCACCATTAGATCCATTTTTTATATTCATTTTGCAGCTAAGAGATTTGGCACTCCCCTTGTCTAGAGCTTTGTTATGAGGTTCAATGATGGAACATTCAATGATGGAACATGTTTTAGGATTTTTAGAGCAAAGGAATTTTACAATGGCATCATCATTTGGAAAGGTAGGTAGATCAAGTAGCTCGATTTGTTCCCAGTCAATCAGTTCAGGGTGTACTAATGGCAAAGAATCATTAGATTGGCTAAGGTCAAAAGGGGTGAGTGTCATGATGGAAATGTTGTCAAAGTGTTCGATAGCAATATCAAGGTCTATGATGTTACTCTCTTCTAATGTATCTATCTCACTTGAAGTATGATCATCTTCACTTGAATCATTGATATGTTGTGATCCAATTTCAAGTGGTCTAGAACTCAAGCTCTGTCCCTCCATACATGTTGGTGTATAATTTTGTATCACATTATTTCCTTATCATGAGAAGATTCTTCAGAGAGGGAATCCCATTCATATTCATTGGAATCCATTTCAGAACTATCTCGCAACTAAGGGATTCTCTCAACAACTTGTTTCCTAGTTTCTTCTTTTGATTCTTCTTTGTACCCTAGTCTTGTTTTATCCTTGGCTTGCATTGTGATAGGTTGTATTGGTCCTATGATAGCTTCTTTTCTTTTACTGATAGGACCTTTTCCCTCATATCCCATCTTTTATCGGATTGTCTTCCCTTCTCCTTATTGCTCTATTTTTTTATTAGAAGTTGATGCTTGTGATGATTCTTCGTCCTTGTACAACCAATTCGGAACATCCTCGTCATCTGATTCATCCACTAAAGTACCCATTTTTACAAACTTACCCTCAGAGAGTGTGGTTGGTTGTGAAGATTGTTGTCTTGATGTAGATGGCTGCCCATATGACTTAGGAGAATATGAAAGTTGTAATAAACACAAAGATTGCTCAAATGAGTATTCCCCTAGGCCTTTTTCTTTTAATTGGATCTTTTCAATTTGTTTCAATAAGGGACTGAGTTGACTATCATGATTTGATGAAGTAGACTCACTGATACCCTTGTCTTTTGACTAGTCCTTTTTCTTAAACCACTTTGACAAGGAATTTAGTTGTCTTTCATTGTTTGATGAGCTATGTGTTGGAGCTTACCTTTTGTGTGGAAAAAAATTTTCTTGGGTTGTTTTGAGTGTGTTGCAATATTGGAGGTTGTTGGAATCGGCTATAATAGGGATTTCTTGCCCATTGAAAGGGAACTTCAAACACTTATGATATGTTGATGGTACTGCCTGCATCTCATGTATCCAAGGAAATCCCAAGAGTATGTTGTCTATCAACTCCTTGTCCAATACCTAGCATATTATATCTTTGAAAATCAATCCCACTTGAATTGGCAAGACAATTCATCCTTGGGAGGATCTTTCTTCATCATCATATGATTTTATTGTGATTTTTCTTCTAGGATCAATAACATTTTCTGAATACCCAAGTGCACAGACAAGTTTCAAAGTACAGATATTTAGGGCAGCTCCTCCATCTATTAGAACATGTTTAACGCAGTGTTTGTGGATTAAGAACTCAATGTGGAGGGAAATGTTGTATGGATGGGTGATAGATAAATCATCATGTTTGAAAAATGGTAGGCAGTGAGGTGTGGTCAAGTGTCCCACCATAGCTTGAAATTGGAAAACCTCTAGATCATTTGGTACTATGGTGGCTACTAGAGCTTGTTCTAGGATTTCTTTGTGCGCTAGTGAAATTTTGAGGAGTTCCAATATGGATATTTGGGTGGGAATTTTCTACAATTGATCAACTATGTTATATTGAGTTGCAGGGGTTGTAGTTGTTTTGGACATGGAAGGGGTAGCTCCTTTCAATGTTACCTTGGCTTGTCCTCTTGTGATTGCATTGATTAGTGAATTGTCTTATTCTTCTCTAATTTTGATGACATTAATTTGATTGTCATTTGCAGCAATGTTGGTGATAAGATTTATTGGCACAAGGTCATTGATTTGATGTGAGGTGGTGTTGATATCATGGTGATGATTTTTAGTTGTAGCAATGTTTCTTTGGTTCTTGTTTTCAATGTCCTTGGTTTGATGTTCAACCATCTCAACACAATGAATGGTAGAATCATAGACATAGTTCATATTTTTTCCTTTGGTATTTGATGAAGAAGATTCCCATTTTTCATAATTTGGTAGAGGATTCTTTAACACTCCATGATCATTATTTGTTTGGGGTCCTTCTACAAATATCGTCTTTTTTTCAATCAAGTCATGTATCAAATGTTTTAACTACATGCAGTCATTGGTTTTATGTCCTTTATTTCTATGAAAGTCACAATAATGTGCATCATTCCACAATGAAGGTTTAACTTGTGGTTCCTAATTTCTTGCCTTTGGTAGTGTTATAACTTTGGCTGCAAGAAAATCATTCAATGTTGATTCTAATGATTGTCCCAAAGGTGTGAACCTTCTTCAATTTGATGATGTCTGATATGATGGTGTTCTACATTTAGCATTACCTTGATTGTTGTTTGGATTTTTGTCCTGATTGGTTTTGGTGGCAGCTACTGTTAAGTTGAATACTAGTTTTGCATTTTGGGTTTCAATTGCACCATCATTGTTTCCAAAATTCTTGTTTCATTTCCAAAAAATTGGTTTATCACTACTGTTGTAATTGTTGGAGGAGCTTAATGAGTTGTTTTCATTGTAAATTTTTATGACTCCTCTTTTGACCAAAGCTTCTTCAATTTTGATTCCATTTTCAATCAATTTTTTGAAGGTAGGTGGACATTTCAATTCTAATGTGTAGCTCATCTCATCATTTAGGTTATCAATAAATATTTCCATCTTTTCCTTTTCAAGTATGGGACGAGAATATCTTGCAAACAATCTTCTCCATTTTTGCAAAAATATGAGGAATGATTCACCCTTTTTCTGTTTCAAGTTGCAAAGGTTTTCATTGTTATATCATGTTGAATTTTATAAGAGTATTGGGTGATGAACTTGTTAACCAATTATTCAAATGTGTTAATTGGTGGTGCAAGTTTGGAGAACCATTCAAGACATTTCCCACCTAGGATTCATGGAAACAATCTCATCAAGTAAGTATCTTCGTGTGCAAATTCAAGACTCATGGTTCTAAATTCCCTTGCATGATCTATTGGATCAGTCTTACCATTGTATTTATCATACTTTGGGAATTCACAATGTTTGGAAAAAGGAATCATGTTAATACTTTGATCAAACGGATATGGACAAATGTCTTGTATCAAATATCATTTTGAGGTTCCCCTTTGCATGTCAAGAATTTGTTGTTGGAGGTTTTTCATTTGATGAGTTAAGGGAACCACTTGTTCTGTATCTTGTGAATCATTTTTAGGATTTTTGGGAGTTGCTTTCAATTTATTAACATCAAAGTTAGGTGGAATTTTAACACCTTGATTAGCTAGCATTAGGAGGTATTTTTCCCCATTTCTTTCAAAAATATTTTCTAAGCACTTGTGGAAATTTGGATCTTGTTCAAAATGTTGGATGTCTTCCTCAGTTAATTCTTCATTTTCAGTGTTTTGGATGAAAGGATTCTCTTCAACTTCAGCCGTGGTGTTTTGAGTTGCAATGTTTTGAGTTTTGATGTTTTGAGTTTTGATGTGTTGAGCTTCAATGTTTTGAGCTTCAAGTTCCTTTTCCTTGAGTTTCTACTTTTGTAATCTTGTTTGAATGGGAATAAAAGTGTTACACTTTGTCTAAACTTTGATCTTTGTTTGGATGAGTGTCAAGGATGAAAACTAAGTCAAATAGAATGATAAATTTTATTCATGAGACTAATTTTAATTTGATTATATAGCTTTGTTTCGTGATGAAAGGATGACAAATCCTAATGATGAAACTCAGCTTAAAAATCAAGGATATGATAAGTTTGATGATTTAGGCACTTTAATATGTTATATTTTGGTTTAGTTTGAAGAATTCCACTTGTAGAGGTCAGTTTTAACAAGTTTAGACTCTATGGTACCTAAGGAATGTTTTTGGGATGAAAAAGATTTTAAATTCTGGTTCAAATTGTGAAACAAGGGATAAATTTAACTCTTGGGTTTTGCATTTAATGGATGTGCTAAAACAAAGCCTAGATGTGCTAAAAGACTACACAGATGCACCAAAATAGAGAATGGATGCACCAGAAGATTTCTCAGATGTGCTATACAACTGCTTGAATGTGCTAAAATAGTGAATGTATGCACTATAAGATTGCTTAGATTCACTATAACAATGAATGGATATGCTATAAGACTACTCAGATGCGCTAAAACAATGAACGTATGTGTTATAAGACTGCTTAGACATGCTATAACAATGAATGGATATGCTATAAGACTAAGATGCGCTATTATAGTGAATGGATGTGTTGCTAGATTACATAGATGCGCTGGAAAATAGAATGAATGCATTGAAACAAAGGATAAATGCACTAATCTAGAAATTTTTAATGTTTTTGATAGTCTGTTTGGTTTTTAATCCATGAATCTGAATGTTTCCAAGGTATAATCGAATAGACAGTGAGTTTTTCTTTGTTTCTAGTTTGAAAGTTGTGAGAATCAAGTGTTCAAATGGATGATTTTTGAATTATGACTTCAAACATAGCAACAAGTTGTCAAGCAGTTTTGTCAAGCCTAGTAACTAAATATTGAGTGTTTATTCAAGAATTTGGTCCAATTCTTTCGATTTCCATAGGTATAACACAAGAGAAGACAATTCAAGCACTTTTCTATTCTCAAGGGTCACTTAAAATACCACAACCCACATCTTAAAACCATGTCAGCTCAACCCTGTCACCCCCTAGAGGACGGCCGTGTTTTTGCCTTTCCTTGGTCTTAACCAAAGTTGAATCCTTCACTTTTGGCCAATAATCCCTGATGGTTATATGCTGAGTATCTTGGGGGCATATTCTTCCCTCCCCTTACATTATGATATAGAAAGTGTTCAAAAAATGACTTAGTTGGCTTCTACACTATGGTTTGTAATAAGGGTTTCCATTTGGTGCAACAATAGATAAACTCCCTTAGGAGACCTCCCAACCTTCACAAAAAAGGCTTTAGGGATGGTTATCTTGCACACTTCCATTGAATTGCGAACTTTCCCCAAATTCACTTTTGATTATAGTGGGTTGGAAAACTTGGATTTTCTTATTCTCACTTAGGTCGTTCCTATAGGGTGAGTACTTTTTCCCACTATGGCAGGCCTTCTAAAGGTGTTAACAAAGCATAAATAGTGAGTTTGACATTTTGGTCACCTAGTTAAGGGAAGAGCATAGGCCTATCACTTCAAGCATGAAAGACAAGGGGTTCTTTAACCTTTTAATTAAGCTAGATGCTTATCTTAATCAAAAGAAAGCATTAAAACAACTCTAGCCCTTGGATAAATCATCAGTAGTTGCATAAATTTGTCTTTGACTGGTGTATCATCCACCTGCAAGCATAAAACATCGATTAGTTCTCGAGATTTTTAAGATTTTTCAAATTTAAACAAATGCGCTAAAATATTATTCGTATGCACTAAAAGAACTATGCAATGTGCTATAAGAACTCATGTATGTGCTAAAACAGTTGCTCTATGGACCAAAAGAAATATTGTATGCACCATAAAAGAAATCAAATGTGCCAAAAGATTTGTCAAATGCACCATAACAAAATTGAATGTGCTGAAAGATTTGTCGTATGCACCAAAAGAACTCACAATCACGCTAAAGGTCACGTCCAGCCTGTTCACGAAAAAATTTTCTAGAAATTTGTTAAAAATGGGGTTTGGGCCCCACAGTGGGCACCATTTTATGTATGTGTGAAATTGTGGGGGTCAGTAATAAACACACAAACTCAATGAGACATATTACATTAAATATTTGAATCATAAACTAATCTATTTGAAAAAGAAAAAAATCTCTAAAATCGTTCCATTGTTCTCTATTCTCAAGGATTCATTAAATCACATTGGCTCTTAGATTTGTGTATACACTATGATTGTTAGAATGATAACTTGAGAAACGAGATGTTGTATAATGCAAGAAATCTAAGTTCCTACATGATATTGCATGATGCCAATGATAATGGTGATATTGATAAATGGATAATGATGCTAGATTATATGATGCAAATGCTATATACAAGATAAGATGATAACCAAAATGTAACTATAAACTAAGACATGATTCTAATCTAATATGATACTACAATGCAACTTGCTAAGTATTAAACAATGCTAAATGCTTAAACTCTAAATGCTCCAATTGCTCCAATGTTATTCCTGCATAATAAGTTTACTCAAAGATGGGATGATAAATGTTGTAGCAAGAGGTTGTATTTATAGGATTTCCAAAGAATCTTGTGATGTGGTAGCAACCAACGGTTGAGATTTCAACATGAGAGATGAACGGTGGAGATGGAAGAATCATGGAGGATGTTGAACAATAGATTTTTAGCACCATGCACTTCTCTAGCTCTTCTAGGGTTTTTCACCTAAAAGGAGAGAGGTAGGGCCAAAAATGCTAAAGGGTTCATTCAAATTATGTTACATGTGATGTTATTTAAGATAAATGAAGTGAACTAAATTCTATTAAGTGATCTAAAAGATTGATTATGAATGCAAAACTAAGATTTCTGCTATGCTGGAAAACACAATGTGATATGCAAACAATGAACTAAGAGATGAATAAATGCAAAACAAAAAGATAAAGGCTGAATCAGAGTGCACCTGGGAAAGATTTGAGGAATCTAGAATGGTCTGAATGCTATCTAAAATTACTAAAAATCAACAATGGGACTCATTCACCCAGGGTGGCAAATTAGTCCCACTTCTGGTGAAATCTGTCAGGAACCAATTTTTGACTACCAAGATCCAGAATCTAACAAAATCTAGATTTTCAGTCTTAAGGTGGAACTAATTTTCCACTGGTGGTGAATTAGTGCTCTCCCAAAATTTTGAGAAATCAGGAGACAACTCTACAACACCAAATCTAGAAATGTCTGCTTGTCGGGTTGCCGAAGTCAATTCTGCAGGAAATAGATAGAATACCTTATCCAAGCTTGAAAAATGGTTTATTTGACTTGAGGCACCTAGTTGACTTGTTGAACACTTTCCAATCACCTAAATGCTTGTTAAATCTACACACAAAGGTCTACAAACACACATGCAAGAGGGGAAAAATGGTTGAGGGTTAGCAAATAGGGGTTTTCCTTGGTCAAACCCCACTTTGGTAATCAAACCCTTAATAAAATAATGAAATGCAAGAGAATGATAAATAAATAACATATAAATGCTATCAACTTACCCAACCCTTGTTGATGAAACTCTGAAGTTGTGTCAATGGATACTCCAAAATACTTGATTTGATGTTGTAAGATGCTTGAATGTTTGAATGTGTGTGAGATTGAATGCTTGAATGAATGGGGGTTAGAATGGATGTAAAAACACTTATTAATACAATCTTGTGCCTTAGTAACCTATTAATACCTCATCACAGGTTGACATCAAGGGATTTTGAATAAAAACCCAAAAGGAAATTTTAAAATTTTTGAATTTGGAGCCAAGGGGGACTCATTCGCCACCCATGGTGAATGGGTCCCACCTAGGACCTAAAAATGGGTGTGAGGAATTAAGTCATGTTTAATGTTGTTTGTCAGGTTTACATTAAAAAATGCACTTAATTTAAGCTTATAAGGTCATAAAGGGGTCAAATAAAGCATGAGAAATGGATAAATAGTGAAATTATGCCTAGCAAAATGTGAAATCTTGTTACAAGACTTTACAACACTTCAAAATAGACTTGATTAGTGATGAAAAGGTGATTTTTAGGTGAATTGTAATGAATAGAGTCTAGAAAAGTGTAGAAATGTTTTTCAACACTTCACAACACCTTCACAAGGTGTCATTATTTAAATTTTAGTGCCTAAATATGCATGTTCAAGCCATGTTACAACATAAATAAGAGAAAAATAGATCAAACATCATGAAACAAGGCCTAAAAGACCATGAAAATGGTAAGGGTCCATTTTTCTATGGTGCAGATGTTCCCTTGTCCAAGGGAAACATGCCAAATGCATGAGAGAATCAAATGTGTGAGATTGCCAAGTGTCCAAATTTTGTTTTGGAATTGGTTGAGAATAATGTAATTTAAATATTAGTCATATTTAAATACATGTGACATTTGATGATGTGGCCAAAAAGTGTTGTAGACATGTGACTAAATTTGAATTTAAAATTATTCAAACTTAGTGAGAAGATATTTAATTAAATAAAAACAAACTATAGACATTTATTTATTTAATTAAATTTAGAAGGATGTGGTTTAAGGTGAAGAATTTAGAAAAGTGTGAACGGTATAAATAAATTGAGAATTTATTTATAAGTAGATGAAATAAAAGGGGTCATTAATTAAATTTAACTAGTATTTAATTAATTAATTGTCTTGACCGATTTTAGGTGTACATACTCTTCCAGTTTCACAGTTTTTTGTTTTGTTTCATAGTCATTTTCTAGGTCATTCATTATATATTTTCATATCACATTGTGTTTTCAAAAATCTTACATTTCCTTAGTTTTGCATTAATAATCAACATCTTTTATCCATTCTTTGCATTTAAGACATTTCATTTACATACATTGCAATAATACTTACATTAATCTTGAGTGAGTACATTGCCATTTTGGTATACCTCTCTCCTTTTAGGTGGCAAACCCTAGAAGTGTTAGAGAGCTTATAGTGCCAAAATCTTTGTCCACAATATTGAAAGAAATGCAAATTGAAGTAGAAACTACTTGTATTTTAGTAGATTTTCTCACAGCTACATACAAAATAATGCAAGAGTTTGAAGAAATTAACCATTCACCAACAAAATAGCTTCAAATGCACCAAAATATGGCACAAAAAATTGATTATTCTACTATATGAACAACTTATAGTCATGCAGGATATACGATTTGGAATGACCTTTGAATTACTTCAGTGTTACAATTCTTTACAATATGTACAAGTATTTCCGAGATTCTCTGAAGTTGAAAGATATTCTCTCATGCACTTCACTTCCCACCACAATTACTTTCCATATTTATTTTACTCCAACTAATCTATAATAAAGAAATCGCAAAAGATTAAAAGAGAGAAAAGGCCTAAGGGATTTAAGATTTTCAAATATTGCACACATGCATATTGAAATAAATTCAAACTAAAGTAGAAATTGTTTGTACTTCACCAGATTCTCTAACAACTACATATAAACAATGCAAAAGTTTGAAGAAATTAACCATTCACCAACAAAATAACTTCAAATGAACCTAAAGATGGAACAACAATTTGATTATTCTACTAATGAACAACTTACAATCATGCAATATATACGATCTAGAGTGACCTTTGAATTATTTTAGTGTTACAAGTCTTTACAATATATACTAGCACATATATATATATATATATTTATAAATAATATATATAAAAACGTCGAGAGATATCCTTCTTGAGGCATCTGTTACACTTTTATGTGATTAATTGATAAAAAAGATGCCTTGAGAAGGATATCTCTTAGCGTTTATATATATATAAATGCTAGTAGCATTCATAGTGCAACATGGAATACAACTATTAGGGTTAGGGATACAATTGGAGATAGAATTAGGGTTTAGATTAGGGTTAATATTAATGGTATGGTTATAATTAAGGTTAGGGTTAGAGTTAGGATTAAGGTTAGGGTTGGGGTTAGGGTTATGATGAGGGATAGGGTTATGGTTAAGGTTAGCTTTAGGGTTATGGTTATGGTTATGGTTATAGTTAGGGTTAGGTTCAGGGTTAAGGTTATTATTAGTAACAGATTTAGGGTTAGGGTTATGGTTATGGTTACAATTGTGGTTAGGGTTATAGTTATGGTTAAGTTTAGGGTTAAGGTTATAATTAATATAAAGGTTAGGGTTATAATTAGAGATAAAACTAAGGTTAGGTTTAGGGTTAGGTTTATGATTAGGGTTATGGATAGGGTTAGGGTTAGTTATACAATTGGAGATACAATTAGGGTTTAGATTAGGGTTAGTGTTAATGGTATGGTTAGATTAGTGTTTATGATTTGTATTCAATTAGCCCGTTAGATTTAGGGTTATATTTATATAAGGGTTAGGGTTAGGAGTTACAAGTTAAGATGAGGGTTAAGGTTGGAGTAAGGGTTAGGGTTAGTGTTGAGGATTAATTGAACATTTATTTAGGGTTATGATTAGGATTTGGGTTAGGGTTAGGGTTAAGGTTATAATTAGTATTAAAGTTAGAGTTATAATTAGAGATAAAATTAAGGTTAGGTTTAAGGTTAAGTTTATGTTAGGGTTATGGATAGGGTTAGCATTAGGTTCAAGGTTAGAATTAGGGTTGGGGATACAATTGGAGATAGAATTAGGGTTCAAATTAGGATTAGTGTTAATGGTATGGTTATAATTAAGGTTAGGGTTAGAGTTAGGATTAAGGTTAGGGTTAGGGTTAGGGTTAGGGTTAGGATTAGGGATAGGGTTAGGGTTAGGAATAGGGTTAGGGTTAGGGTTAGGGTTAGATTTATTGTTATGATTATGGTTATGGTTACAATTATGGTTAGGGTTATAGTTAGGGTTAGGTTTAGGGTTAAGGTTATAATTAGTATCAAGGTTATGGTTATAATTAGACATAAAATTAAGGTTAGGTTTAGGGTTAGGTTTATGATCAGGGTTATGGATAGGGTTAGGGTTAGGTTCAAGGTTAGAATTAGGGTTAGGGAGACAACTAGAGATAGAATTAGGGTTCAGATTAGGGTTAGTGTTAATGTCATGGTTATAATTAAGGCTAGGGTTAGAGTTAGGATTAAGGTTAGGGTTAGGGTTATGGTTAAGGTTAGAGTTAAGGATAGGATTAAGGTGAGGATTATGATTAGAGATATAATTAAGGTTCTCATTAGCATTAGGGTTAGAATTAGAGTTAGGGTCAAATAGGGTTAGGATTAGAAGTATGGTTAATATTAGAGATAGAATTAGGGTTAGAAATATGGTTAATATTAGAGATAGAATTAGGGTTAGAAATAGGGTTAGAGTTAGGGTTAGGATTATATTTAGAATTAGAGTTAGAATCGGGGTTAGGGTTAGGGTTGCAATTAAAATTAGTGTTAGTGTTAGTGTTAGGGTTAGGGTTAAGGTTAGAGTTAGAGTAAGTTAGATCAGGGTTAGGGTTATAATTATAATTAAGGTTAGGTTTAGGTTTTAATTCCAACCCATACCCTAATTATAATCCTAACACATATCCTTCTTCTAATTCTATCCCTACTATAACCCTAATTATAATTCTAACCCTAACCATAATTCTAATCGTATACATAATCATAATTATAATATCAACCTTAATTTAAAATGTAACCCTAATTAAAACCTAACCATAACCTCACCTAACTTTAACCCTAATTCTAATTGGATCCTAATCCTAACCCTAGTTGAACCTTAACCCTAATTGAATATAAATCCTAATCATAATGCTAATTAAATCCTAATTAAATATTAACCCTTACCACTATTGTAAACCTAACCCTACTCCTAGTTGAATTCCAACCCCAACCCTAACCCTAATCCCAATATTTATCCTAGAATTGTAACCCTAATTGTACACCAATTGAATCCTAACCCTAATTATAATTGAATCTTAATCGTACTTAAACCCTAACCCTAAGACTAATTAATCCATAATGGTAACCCTAACACCAAACTTCACCCTAATATTGACCCCAAGATTTATCTTAGAACCCTAATTGAACCCTAAATATAATCGAATCATAACCCTAAATAAATTTATATTAACCTTAAATCTCACCCTAATTGAATTCTAACCCGAATTCTAATTCTAACCCTAACCATAATTCTCACTCTCTTCATAATTATAACTTTAATACTAACCTTAATTCTAATGATGACCCTAATTCTAATTGTCATACTAACTAAACTTGAGCCTTAACCCTAATTGAACCCTAAGCCTAACCTGCCTTTAACCCTAACTATAATTGAATCCTAATCATAACCTTAGTTGAACCCTAATCCTAATTGAATATGAACCCTAGTTGTAACCATAATTAAATGCTAATTGAATCTTAACCCTTACAATTTAATTGTAACCTCAACCCTAATCCTAATCCTAGTTTAATTCTAGCCCCAACCCTAACCTTAACTCCAAAATTTATCCTACAAACCTTAACCTAATTGAACATCTATTTAACCCTAACCTTAACCCTAATTAGACCTTAACCCTGACACTTATTAATCCCCGACACTAACCCTAACCCTTACTCTAGCCTTAACCCTAATCTTAACTTGTAACTCCTAACTGTAACCCTTATAGAAATATAAGCCTAACTCTAACCCTAATTGAATACAAATCCTAACCCTAGGGTTTATCTTAGAACCCTAACCCTAACCATGTTGAAATTCAACCCTAATTAAACTCGATCCCTAACCCTAACCTTAACCTATTGATGTTCAACCCTAATTGAACCTAAAACCTAATCCTAGTTGAACTCTAACCCTAATTGAACCCAAACCCTAATTGAACCCTAACCCTAATGCTAACTCAAGCTTTATTTTAGAATCCTAACCATAACTAAACTCTAACCTAAATTTAAACCTTATTATAATTGAATCCTAATCCTAACCCTAGTTGAGCTGTAATCCTAATTGAATATAAACCTTATTATGACCCTAATTAAATATAGACCCTAATCATAACCCTAATTAAATCCTAATTAAATATTAACCCTTATCATAATGATAACCCTAACCCTAATCCTAGCTGAATTCTAAGCCCAACCCTAACCTTGACCCCTAAAATTATCCATGAACCCTTACCTAATTGAAGATCAATTGAACCCTAACCCTAAACCTAATTGAATCTTAGCCTCAATTAAACCCTAACCCTAACACTAATTAATCCCCAACACTAACTCTAACCCTTACTCCAACCCTAACCCAAATCTTAATTTGTAACTCCTAACCCTAACCCCAATAGAAATATAAACCTAGCTCTAACCCTAATTGAATACAAACCCTAAATCTAATTGTATTAAATTTCAATCCTAATTAAACCTAATCCCAAACACTAAACTTAACCTATTAAATTTCAACTATAATTTAACATGAATCCTAATGCTAATTTAACTCTAACCCTTATTGAATCCAAATCATAATCCTAACCCTAATAATGATGTCGTGATTTATTTTAGAACCATAACCCTAACAAAACCCTGACCTAACATTAACCCTAATTATAATTGAATCATAATTCTAACCCTAGTTGAACTCCAATCCTAACCCTAATTCAATTTTAATCCTAACTTTAAACCTAACCCTAACTCTAACTCTAACCATAATTCTAACTCTACTAGTAATTTCAATTCTAACACTAACTCTAATTCTAATAGTAACCTTAATTCAAACTATATTATTAATTGAACCCTACCCCTAACCATAATTAAAATTTAACCCTATTTGAACCCTTACCCTAACCTAATATTAACACTACCCTAACCCTAACCCTAACTCTAGTTGATTCATAACCCTAACTCCAACCCTAACCCTAACCCTAACCTTTTACCAAAGCTTTATCTTAGAACCCTAACCATAATTGAACCCTAATGTAATCATAACCCTAATTAAACCCTAATAAAAAAAAAACCCTCACCTAACCTTAACCCTAATTGAAGTCTAATTGAAGCTTAATTCTAATTGATCCCCAATGCTAAACCTATCCTTAATTCAACCCTAATCCTAATTGATCGTTGACCCTAATTAAATTAATTTTTTAAAGATTAATAAGTTAGTTTTAAATCAATTAATTTTAAAACTTATTAGTCCCTACATTTATAAGGCGGGGAAATATTGTTATCACCTCAATATTGCATCTTAAAATTGTACTTTGGGAATGGCACCGAAAAAAAAAAGCTGAAGTATAGCTGATGTTCAGGGGAGTATTTAGAAAAAGCAAATTTATTTTCTTTTTCTGCAATTTTGTGATTAGTAGGTGTAATTTTCCTCATGGTTTTGGCATTTTGTAAATATTTTTAATAATAATAATTATTGTAGGGAGCTTTTCTATTGGAAATATTTCATGAGTTTGTTTGTATAGTCGTGTCTTTCCATGGACTCTTCGTGGGAATGCATGGTGTCATCAACAATACATTTACATTTACTATTTCCATTCTTGGGGAATGGCGCCAACAAATATAGCTAAAGTATAGCTTATGTTTGGGGGAGTATTTAGAAAAAGTGAATTTTTTCCCTCTTTTTGTAATTTTGTGATTGGCGTGTGTAGTTTTCCTCATTGTTTTGGAATTTTGTAAATATTTTTAATAATAATAATTATTGTAGGGAGTTTCTCTATTGGAAATATTTCATGATTTTGTTTGTATAGTCGTGTCTTTCCATGGAATTTTTGTGGGGACACATGGCATATTGAGCAGTACATTTCCATTTACTATTTGCATCTTCTCATTTATTGTGAGTTGGCTAGAGTTCAGTCATCATTACTGTGTTATGGTGTGAAGGTTTAATACTATTGAGTGAATTCTTCTCCATGTTGTTTGTTCATTGGGATAGGTTGTTTGATGAGGCTGAAGGGTTTTTCATCTACGGTGTTGGAAGCCAGAAAGGTGGCGTTTGAAAGTTATTGTATTTTTTATGCTTTCAGTTTTTGGTTTCTCTGTTGTTTTGTTTAGATTGTTTGGCGAGAGTGAAATCAATGCCTTTTGAGAGGGTTTATGTATACAATTTTCATATTGAAGAATGAAGTGTGTGTAAGTTCCTCCATCTCTTACAATCTCATTTTATAGTTTTTTGTATTTTTTCATTTTATCGTTAATTTCTAGTGTCTGCACTCATTAAGCTCCTTTGTGTTGAAAGGGTTTG
>VDFB02000002.1:13603803-13651303 GCA_007258455.2 Sequoia sempervirens | reverse complement strand
TTCATGGATATACAATTAACTTGAATAAGTTTTAATATAATTAAATAGACTTACATTAAGAAGCAATTGCATCACAACACGAACATGTACATTGTATTGCTAAGAAAACCCCTAAACATATCCATTTAACAAACCAAAAAATGAAGCTATTTGATATAAAACAAATTATATAGCAATGTGCATAGTATTGGCAACAATATTTACATATTAGAGGAAAAAAAATTGTACTAACATTGGAGGTTATAGCATTGAAGAGACTTCTTTTTCAGAAGAGCATTTAAGTATTAAACTATGTATCATTATACTTGACAAATTACCAATGTATGCGACATGGTTTAATACTAAAAATGCTTTGGTGAAAAGAAGCCTCTTCAATGCATAGCCAAACTAGTATGGCTGCATAAACAAACAAACACTTGGGATGGGAGAATTTCAAGCATTGAATGGACCTTGATCTTTGATTTAGTTGCAACTATGTATGACAATTTCCAATCAGGCAAGCCAACAAATAGTAACAATACAACTTAACTTCTAAAAATTCTGACAGTGATTTCTTCAACATATGCATATTGCACATGAATGAAGGGATGCACAACTCATTATGTATATCTTCAATAGCTGGACATGTTTCATTGTATATAAGAAAAATTGATTGATATCAAAACTGTGTTTCCTGCCAGGAATTATTTCTATCACGTCCAAACAGGAAACAAGTCATTTGTAGGTTTTAACATTATTTATACTATTTTGGTCTATTTTTCTCTCTTTCCTTCTTTCACTGCCTTTACAAGTCATTGTCTCCTCTTTAGTTGCAAACTTAATGTCGTAAATCATGAATGTTTGCTTCTTCAATGTCAACAACTAACAAAGCATCTACTGGGTTCAAGTGCACTTCCCATTGATGAATTTAGGTATGAATTTTTTGTTAAAGATATAGGAACTTATAAAGGCCATCTTTCTTTCTTGCAATCCGGGAAAACTAGTAGGGAAATTAAAAAAATACAAAGGCCACTTTTCTTGCTTCTAACATAGTAGATGAAAATCCTCGTAACAGGCATAAGCTTTAACCTCATCAATCAACCTGACCTAATGAAAAAACAACACGGTTAACAATTCACTCAAAAATGTTAAATCTTCACACCAAAACACACTAATGGTGGCTACACTCCAGCCTACTCACAATAAATGAGAGAACCCAAATAGTAAATGTAAATGTACTACTCAAGGCACCACATGTCCCCACAAAGAGTCCATGGCAAGTCACAACTATACAAACAAACTTATGAAATATTTCCAATAGAAAAGTTCCCTACAATAATTATTATTAATAAAAATATTTAGAAAATTCCAAAACCATGAGGAAAGTTACATACGTCAATCACAAGATTGCAAAAATAGGAATTGTTTTTTGATTTTTTTAAATATTCTTGTGAACATAAGCTATATTATTTACTCATTTTGGATTTTTTCTATATTAAAAAATTTCTTTCTAATATTTACATGTTTTATGCTTTCAACTTGAACCATAGATTTTTGGGAACCCCATGGACTTCTCTTGCACTTCTAGGGTTTTTCACCTAAAAGGAGAGAGATAGGGCCAAAAATGCTAATGATTCACTCAAATTAGGATGTATGCAATGTTGTTTAATGTAAATGAACTTAACTAAATGCAATTGACTAATCTAGATAGCTGAAAATGAATGCAAAAGTGCAATTACAACTATGTTTGAAAACACATTGTGATATGAAAACAACTATGTAAATAAAGAAATAATGCAAAACAAAAAGAACATAAATGAATTTGAGTGCACCTAGATGAATTATGATGATTTTGGAGTGTTTTTAATGCTGATGAAATTATTTTTTCACAGTGGGACTCATTCACCCAAGGTGGTGAATCAGTCAACCTACTGGTGAAAAAGTGTCGGGAGCTAGTTTCTATCTGTTGGGATCTAAAATTTGACAAAATTCAGATTTTAAGTCCTAAGGTGGGACTCATTTTCCATAGGTTTCAAATCAGTCCTCTCCCAAAATTTTGAAAAATTAGGAGACAACTCTGCAACACCAGATTTGGAAATGTCTGCTTGTCAGGTTGCTGAAGTTAGTTCTGCAGAAAATGGACAAATAACTCTCTTCAAGCTTGAAATTGACTTATGTTGACTTGAAGCACCTATTTGAATTGGAAATCAATCTTCAACACCTAATAACCTTTCAAATATGCAAATAAATAGCTACAAACAAACATGCAATAGGGGGAAAATGATTAGGGGTTAGTCAAACCCCACTTTTGGTAATTAAATGCTTAAAAAGATAATGAAATGAAAGAGAAAGATAAAATAATAACATGCAAATGCTATCAACTTACCTAACCCTTGATGTTGCAAATCTGAAGTAATGTCAATAGCTTCTTCAAAGTGCTTGAATAGTGCTTGATAATATGTTGTAAAATGCTTGAATGCTTGAGTGTGATGTGAGATTGCATGAATACGCTAGGAGATGTAAAATGAGGTGAAAAACACTTATTTATACAATTATTGTGCCTTAGTATCCATTCATACCTCATCATAAGCTGACATCAAGTGATTTTGAATAAAATCCTAAAAGGAAATTTGAAATATTTTGAATTTGGGGCCAAGGGGGTCTCATTCACCACCCATGGTGAATGGGTCCCACCTAGGACCTAAAAACATGTGTCAAGAAAAATGTTGTATTTAATGTTATTTTTTAGGATAACATTCAAAAATTCACTTAATTAAGTCACATGAGGGCATAAAGGGATCAAATAAAGCATAGGAAAGGTGTAAATAGTGAAAATGTGCCTAGAAAAACGTGAAATCTTGTTACAATACTTTACAACACTTCAAAATAGGACTTGTTGATGAATAAAAAAGTGTTTTTTAGGTGAATTGTAATAAATAGATTCTAGAAGAATGTAGGAATGTCTTACAACACTTCACAATAGCTTCACAAGATGTCGTTCTTTGAATTTTAGTACCTAAATAAGCATGTTCAAGCCATGTCACAACATAAAATCAGAGCAACATAATTCCAACACCATGAAACAAGACCTAAAAGGCCATGAAAATGACAAGGGGCCATTTTTCTATGGTACATTTAGCCCCCACTTTAGTGAGAGGATGAGCCTACTTCAAACTCACACTAAAGTAGCCATGAACATCAAGGGGAGGAAGGGTTCAAATGCACTTACATTAGTAAGATGGAATACAATGATCAAGAGGAATGATCAATCCCCTAGGATGAAGATCCCATGGAAAACTAAGCATAAGGACAAAGGAACACACAAGTGTTGAAATGAATTGGATGAAGCTTCAATCGTCAATCCAACTAGTTGTGAATTAGATCTAGGCTGATTGTTTGAAAAAGAGAATGTGTACTCACTCTGGGGCCACAAAACTTTAGGCTATCTGCAGGGTGAGAAGGCCCAACTGTATACTCACTTTGGGGCCATGGAACTAGTTGTCCGCTGGGTGAGAAAGCCCAAAAAGGTAAGATACATACGCTAGTTGGTATGCACTCACAAACACAAAGGTGGCTATGGGGAAAAGTCATGCCGCTAGGTGGGTTTCTCACTCAATCATGTTAAAGTTATACCGTCTGATAACTTTAACAAGGCACCACAAGAAAAAAATTCATGAACAAAAAGAAAAGGTACCATAGTCATGCAAGTTGCATTATGCAAGTGGCAAAAAGAAATGCAGAATTAAAAATGAAAAAATGTAATGTAAAATGTAATGTAAAATGTAAAATGTAAAATGTGAAATGTGAAAAGATGTTCAAAGGAGTCTTGTTTAGTTTATGTAAGGTCAGTCACTTAGGGAACATTGTGTCTAATGTCTCCAAGAGAGGGACCAATCAAAGAATAGTTTATTCACAACTTAGGGGATGCAGTGCGTCGCATCAAGCCACCAAGAGGAATATAATATGCTAAGAAATATCACACTTATGAAGGACATCACACCCAATGTCATCCATAAAGTGATGAACACATCATATAAATGGCAATGATGCACTAGGAACCAAGAATGAAAAATAATTATGGTAATCTATGCCCCCCACTTTAAAGGAATTGCTACACATCATTCTGTGAGCAATTACTTTCAAGTAGAGAAGAAAAGTGAATGCAAAAGAAAACAAGAAATGAGAGCCAACTTGGAAAGCTCTATGCCAAGTTATATGTTTTGAAGGTGAGGCTGTGTCATGTCAAGGAAAATGAAAAACAAAGAAAGGGAGTTGCCCGCTAGAAAAGAAATCACACCAAACACATAAGGGATCTATGGATTTGGGGTCAGTATGTTCGTTGCTACAATGTTTTGATTAAAGAGCTCAGAATGGTCATCATTCCCCCAAAGCACATAGAACTGGAAGAATGACACAAAGAGAGTGAAAGAAAAAGAAAAACAAAGTCTGTTTTGGGTCAACATGGAAGAGACATTGCGGTCTCAATTCCTTGCATCCTCCCCAAAAGGAAGACATAAGTGAAATAGAAAGAAAACAAAAAAGGTGAAAGAAAATGAAAAATATTTTGGTCAACATGAAGGAGACATTTCGGTCTCGATGCTTTGTGTCATCCCCAAAAGTAAAAACATAAGAAAAGAAAAGCAAAAAGAAAAAGAATTGGGTCAACATGGAAGAGAGATAGGGCATCTCAATGCTTTGCGTCATCCCCAAAAGGAAAAAACAAAACAAAAGGAGAAAAAGACAAGGAACTTTGTGGGTCAACATGGAAGAGACATAGGGCATCTCTAAGCTTTGTGTCATCCCCAAAAGGAAAATGGAAAAAAGAAAAAGAAAAAGACAAGGACCTTTGTGGGTCAACATGGAAGAGACATAGGGAATCTCTACGCTTTGCATCATCCCCAAAAGAAAAACACAAAACAAAAGGATAAAAAGAGAAGATGCACGACATATAGAAGAATAGAAGTATGAATAGAAGAAGTGTACAAAGAGAGAGAACATCAAACAAATGATACGAGGGAACATGATACACACATGAAAATAAAATAAAAATGACAAGTAATGCAAATGTAAGTCAGCCATTAACTAAGTTATTGGTTTCTCAATCTTAAATAGATAAGCGGAAAAGGAATAACATAGTTAAGGGACAAAGGCAAGTGCATTACAAGGACAAGGCTAGCAATGTCTTGTGCCCCCCCCACAAAGGGTAAAGACAAGAATGAGCTGAGGTGGGTGATGGGAAAGGATCATGCCATAGGGAGAATAGGGAATTCTACAACTATGTCATGATGAAGGGGATTTGGTTTCTTTAAGGTATGACAGGGAAATAATCGGTATCAATGAAGTGATACTTATGCAGTATGTCCTTCAGTGTTTGACATTATTTTGTTTGATGGCCAAGAATACGATGATATTTGCAATATGGTATGTTAGAGTTGTTAAGACGAATAACCAACTGATTCATTGGTGGTAAAAGTATAATACCTTTGTTTAAAAGTAGTTGATGTGTGGGAAACTTGATTTTTTAAAGTTTGTAAGGTTGTTTTTGCTTGCTAGATTCTCCTTGTTCATGAATAGGAGGAAGAGGACCCATAGGGATCATAACATCCTTATCATTAGAATGAGATAATGGTTGTTCATGTGGAAGGAGAATGTTTAAGTTAGGAGGAGCATTCAAGATCATTGTTCCAGCATCCATAAGTCTCCTAAGTTGAAGAGGATGTTTCTCAGGATGAGAAGGATCTTGATATCCTAGTCCTGTTGTGTTTGCTTTAGTGGATTGTTGCTCAAGAAGTTGATGGATGCCATGTTCATGTTTTGTGTCACAACCTTGTTTACTTAAGATAGTGAATCCTTTACCATATGTCTCCTCAAGGTTGATAGGAATTTTTGTGACTTTATGCTCATAGCATGGTTGAGATTGTGGTGGTTTAGAGGAACTAGGTCCACTTGAAGGAGGAACCTTAGGTCCTATATTGACTTCAGGATGTAAATATGCAAAGTGATCAGGAGGTGCAATAGTGGGAAGGTCTTGTGATCTCATAGATGGGTAAAAGGCTGCATTGGCTTCTAGGTTATCAAGGTAGGCATTGTAGAACTTGTTCATGCTAGCATCATCTTCTCCAATGGTATCTACTTCACGAGGAGGACAATCATGAGGAGTTGGAGGAGCATGTTCGAGTTCGAGGTCATTAGGGTCACATCCAAAGACACAATTGGACATGTCTACCAATGATTTTAATGAATTCCAAAACTTATTGAAAGAAAATACCATGATCTGTAAATAGACAAAGATGAAAGAATTGATTAAAAATAGAGATGCTATAAATGAAAATAGAATGTAGGAACAAGAAACAGTAATGAAGAAAAATGTCAGAAGAATTGCAGGAATGTTGATAAAAAAGTGTAGAAGGACTGATTCGCCCTAGGTGGCGAATGAGTCCCAGTATGATGTTTTTTAGTGTTTTTCAAAAATTTAAGGATGATTGAAATGCTCCACAAAATGTAATTATAGATGCAGAATGCAAATTTTGAGTTTTTTCAATGAGATTTGATGCAAAAATGAAATCTAAATGAAGTTTTCACTAATACAAAATGAAAAGTCCTAGAATGCAATAACAACTCAATGTCCCAATTGAATGCTAATGAAAATGGAAACTAAGATGCAATATGTGAATGCAATCAAAAATCTAAAATGTTTAAAAGACGGTTTCACCAAAATGAACCATAGATTTTTGGGAACCCTATGGACTTCTCTTGCACTTCTAGGGTTTTTCACCTAAAAGGAGAGAGATAGGGCCAAAAATGCTAATGATTCACTCAAATCAGGATGTATGCAATGTTTTTTAATGAAAATGAACTTAACTAAATGCAATTGACTAATCTAGATAGCTGAAAATGAATGCAAAAGTGCAATTACAACTATGTTTGAAAACACATTGTGATATGAAAAAAACTATGTAAATGAAGAAATAATGCAAAAAAGAAAGAAAATAAATGAATTTGAGTGCACCTGGATGAATTGTGATGATTATGGAGTTTTTTAAATTTATATGGAAATTAATGATTTTTCACAGTGGGACTCATTCGCCCAAGGTGGTGAATCAATCCACCTACTAGTGAAAAAGTGTTGGGAGTTGGTTTTTGTTTGTCGGGATCCAGAATCTAACAAAATTCAGATTTTCAGTCCTAAGGTGGGGCTCATTAACCATAGGTGGAAAATCAGTCTTCTCCCAAATTTTTGAAAAATCAGGAGACAACTCTACAACACCAGAGCTAGAAATGTTTGCTTGTCAGGTTGTTGAAGTCAGTTATGCAAAAAATGGACAAATAACTCTCTTCAAGCTTGAAATTGACTTATGTTGACTTGGAAATCGATCTTCAACAACTAATAACCTATCAAATCTACAAAAAAAGAGCTAAAAACAAACATAGAATAGGGGAAAAATGATTAGGGGTTATGAATAGGGGTTTGCCTTGGTCAAACCCCACTTTTGGTAATTAAACCCTTGAAAAGATAATGAAATGTTCAAGAGAAAGATAAAATAATAACATGCAAATGCTATCAACTTACCTAACCCTTAATGAACTACAAATCTAAAGTAATGTCAATGGTTGCTTCAAAGTGCTTGAATAGTGCTTGATAAGATGTAAAATGCTTGAATGCTTGAGTGTGATGTGAGATTGCATGAATAAGCTAGGAGATGTAAAATGAAGTGAAAAACACTTATTTATACAATTCTCATGCCTTAGTGTCTATTCATACCTCATCATAGGCTGACATCAAGTGATTTTGAATAAAATCCTAAAAGGAATTTTGAAATATTTTGAATTTGGGGCCAAGGGGGACTCATTCGCCACCCATGGTGAATGGGTTCCACCTAGGACCTAAGAACATGTGTTAGGAAAAATGTTGTATTTAATGTTATTTTTCAGGATAACATTTAGAAATGCACTTAATTAAGTCATATGAGGGCATAAAGGGATCAAATAAAGCATGAGAAAAGTGTAAATAGTGAAAATATACCTAGAAAAGCATGAAATCTTGTTACAAGACTTTACAACCCTTCAAAATAGGACTTGTTGATGAATGAAAAGGTGATTTTTAGGTGAATTGTAATAAATAGAGTCTAGAAGAATGTAGGAATGTCTTACAACACTTCACAACACCTTCACAAGACATCATTGTTTGAATTTTAGTACCTAAATAAGCGTGTTCAAGCCATGTCACAACATAAAATCAAAGCAACATAGTTCCAACACCATGAAACAAGACCTAAAAGGCCATGAAAATGAAAAGGGGCCATTTTTATACAACACATAACTCTTACTTGTGTAGCCTCTTTGCCATATTTATTCTCTGTATATAGTTACTTATATCAGTAAAGTTTGATAGGGAGGCCAGTTGGTGCCAATTGATATTAATGCACCTATAACCACAATGAAATTATCATTTATACATACATGAAGTTGACTAATTCTATATACATAAAACTATTTGGATCCTGATAAATTATACATTACATTATTTACTGTAATCTATCATATATATTCCTAATACACTCTACTTAGTTAAGCATATTTATCCTATGTTTCATACAAACATTTTATTAATACAAGTGTTCATACAAAGTCCATTTGACTTCATTTTCATTCAGGCCACTAGTATTTTCCTCCTGCTTTTCTCACTCTCTTGATTTGTTTTGATAGTAATAATTACTCTAGTGAGCTTTGCCATTGGAAATACTTGATGAGTTTGTTGATACACTTGTGTGTTGGCATGCATTCTTCTTCATGAAGATTTCACATGATAATGTAGTGTTCATGATCAAGAGTGGAAGTAATATTTCCTGTGCACACCATCATTGCCACTGCATTTGAATACATTAAACAAAAATGAAAATTAGATCTAAGTTTGTCCATATATGTAGGTCTTCATATATGCTCATATATATACATGTATGCATATATATATATATATATATATATGTAGATGTACATATGTATGTGCACCTATTTTTGCATATAACCAGGTATGTACATACATATATATGCCTATGTATTTATATATATATATATCTGCGTGCATCTATATATATATAATTCTATCTATTATGTGTTCATGAGAAAGTGATAGGCATTGAAGAATGTCTATCTATACAAGATATGTCTGATTTGTTGTGGATTTGAGAAAATGAAAAAAATAATGCAAATATTACATTGGCTGACAGATTTTAGACTGCATACCATAAGCCGCTAATGACAAGTGGATTTTAGTCTACTCAAAATAAATAAGGCCTTGCATGTACTAGATGCAAATGCATTTCTCAATAGAATAGAAACGTTTGCATAAATAGAAAATGACACTGTAAAAGACATATGAGCTTACACATGCATCATTTTCCATTCCCAATACAATAGACATAGACCCTTTCAACACACGCACACTTAATCAGTTTACACCAAGACATTTTCTAATTAATTTGACCTATTTTCTATTTTTGTGAACTAAATTGAAGTGCATTTGCATTACACACCTATTTGTGAAATGCTTATGCTTTCTCCAATGTTTTTTACTATATACATGTTTTCCATTGCACAAGTGTCTATGGGTAATTGGAATTTTCCATAGTATTTGACATGCTTGGCCTATAGCTGGTGCTCATACTGAAAATTGGAAATTGGAATACATGGTTACACATATTTGCTATTTATTATTAAGGTTGATAGGTCCTTTCTATTTTTCTAGGTGGTAGCTATCATTTGGGCCATTTCTTCCATATGTCAGAGCATAAAGGATAGAGATCCCAACATGCTATGGCATAAATTTGTAAGTTTAGTTCCTTTTTGTATCCTTGGTTTATATAGTTATGTCCTATTCTCCTTGTAACAAAATTATTCTCTTCTAATTTAGAAGGTGTGCTAAATTGCAATTATATTCATGTGCGGAGTCTACTTCCTTATGTCGTTGTTTTCCATTTTTTGGTTATTGTTGTGTTCTACCTCTATATTGTTACTATGACATGGAACAATGGCATTCTCCCAAATTGATGTTGACATGTTTGAATAAATATTCCATTTATATCTGTAGTTATACATATGAGCGCTTGGTTGCATGTTTGCAATTTCTTTCATAACACTGTTATCATATCAATGAACAAATGCATTAGTGATTAACTAAAAGTTTGCAATACTGTTATTGTTACCAATTTTTTGCCACAGCTCGATTAGTGGAGCTGGCTGAACATTATTATATCTTAAGGTGAAATTGCAGATTATGTTTAGTGTTGTTTGCATCATGTTCGTTATTCATTAAGTGACAGTTGTGCATTAAGAAGAGACAACTGAATTTTAGTGTGCTATTCAAATATTCCATGATTAAATGAAGTGCAGAATTGAGCATATAAACAACAAAGCATTTAGAATGCTTTCATTTATTTCATGAAAAGATTCATTTTACATAGCTTCATTTGATTACAAGAATCCAAATGATATTACAACATTGCATTGAAATGCATTTTCTTTTTAAATGAAAAGCATAAGATAAAATCAAATGTCCACACAAGCCATGGACGGGACTGTCATGATGCACCATTAATAGTACACTACACTATGGAAGATGTGAAAGAATAAATCACATAAGTAAATGACATAATCATCATTGCCTATTTTGGTTGATGGTCGATGATGAATGGTGCACCTTTGTCTTCTCGAGCTCCATTGACCTGTAAGAGAAAAGAGGGAGATGTCAGAGGCTCCGATTATGAAGATACCTATATGAGTCACCAACAATAGTGCAGCCTACTATCAATCATACACTAAAACAATTAGGAAGTATACAAGAAATGAGCTAAAGGAGAAACATCAATATGATCATTGTATCTTGTTTTTTATGCTAACATTGTTTGTTTCCTTGTGCAGGTATAGGTAAAGTCACGAAGCTGATCATTATTTGAAGACCAAGCATGTGGAGAAAAATGGGCTCCCACAAGGGTAGAGCTCATCATGTTGCCCTTATTCATTATAAATGGGCTGATTTAAAGATTACATCATCATATTCATCAAAAGAAATGATATAAAACTGAAAGAGTAAAAGCATAGTTATCTATCGAGCTACTAAACCAACTATGCATTCATAACAATCAGGTTAATGCTTTTTGAAAGCTACAGGTGAAAAATGAGTTTAGTCTGCTCAATCATCTAATTGAGTACAATCATATCAAACATTGTTGTATGGTTCATGTTCTGTGTTATTTGTTCATCATGATCATATATGTCATGCAAGGTTCAATTTATCAGTGTTTTTTTCATAGCCAAGGATAGTGAATAGGAATACATTATGCCTTAACGAAGAGTTTTGTTTCAATTTTCATCATGGAAGAGAATAGATTTACGGAACAACTTGTTAAGTGGAGCATAAAAATGCATGAAGAGTGCCAGGTTGAAGCTCAAGAGTATGAAAGACAGTCAATGCACTCAAATAATAAATGAACGATCAATTCTAGTTTGACTAATGATACAAATACAACATTAGGAAATACAATATGAAATGATCATTCCAAAATGATAAGGAAAGAACAAGCATAACAAGGGTGTCTCAAAGGTGTTAATTATGCACTAAAAAAGTCAAGTAAGATGTAGTCTGTATATTACAATGTTTCAATTTAAAATCTCTACATAAGTCCAAGACAAAAAAACAAGAGTTGTTGTATGGTAGAGTTAAGGACTCCAAAAAGGAACAATTCTGAGTGCAAAGGAAAGTAGCATGAAGTCGATATTTAAGTAATGCAAATAGCATATACATTTCCAGCATTCATGAACCTATGGTTCTTTTCTTCACAAAGAGACAAATGCAAGAGTATGGGGATAACTCTACGAGTTGCAAGCAAAATGCAAATATAAGAGGGTTTTAAATAAGCTTTCAGTTTTATCATATGGTGGTATACCTGTATAATGGAATGACATAGATTTTCTAAGTTTCTGAACACTTATATGTTGAATGTCAAAAAATTTGAATGCTAAAAGAAGTTCAGATTTTACACAATTATTGAAAAGTGCAGATGTGAGAAGACTTTTCAAATCACAAATGAGTTACATGGTGGGGATTTTACATAAAATGCAGAAATAAGAGAGGAGTCGAGCCTAGTTTTAGTAACAAATTCCATGTCTAAGTTTTGCAACTGAAGGTGCGAAAGAAATAATGGTGGTCGAGCTAATTTTCATATTAATATTAAAGACAAACAGATATATTTCTAGCTTTCCCATGTGAGTTTTTCTTTTCAACAGAATATCAAAGTAAGCACTAGCCACCAGCGGTCAAGCTTATAAATTGAATGCACAACGAATATATTTTGTTTCCTATATACCCACGTTTGGGGGTTTGTCTTTAAATACAGAAAATACAACTTGCAGGGAATACCCATGTGAGGGTTTCTTAAGAAAATAACAGGAGTTCATGTGAAATAATAGCGGTCGAGCTCCGTAGGAGAAATCACATAATAGATACATTTTCTTCAAAAAATACAAATACCCATGTTGCTCTTTTGTTTCAGAAGTGTGAAATAGACAACTGGTCTTTTGGTTTGAGCCCATAAAATCATACAAAATGAATTTGCAGATTTTGAATCTCATATACCCACATTTGGGGTTTAGTTTCAAGCACAAAAATTGCAATTTCCAGCAACACCCATATGTAAATTTTACATTAAATTTGAAGTGAAGGAGAAATTTTTTGAGCTTTTTGAAGAGGAGAATATACGATTAGAACAGTCACTCACCATTTTTTTCTCACAGGAGAACACACTAGTTGCGGCCAGAACACTCATCATAGTCTCCAAGCTTAAAAGGATTTCACCATGGCAGTCAGAGGAAGGCGCAAAACTCAAGCTCACGGCTCAAGCTCTTTTAAGTGAGTACACGAAATAAAATAAATGCATTAGATACTATCTTAGCCATGGCTAAAGTCACAGAAGTTATGGATCAAGAAGTTCACCTCGTGTAGAAGGAGAAAGATAACCCTTGGGCAAGTTCTTTCATGAAAAATTCAGACAAAGCTCTAGCGATAGCTCATATCGGCCAAGAAGAACAAAGCACAGGAAGACAAAGGAAATCAGAAAACAACCATGAACAGGCCGTGACCTTATGGCTCTTTTTGTTCTTTCAATAAAGTAAAAGAACTACAATACTACAAAAACCGAGCTTACCCATTGAAGAGTTCGGCTATCTGAAGGCGAAAGTGAAGACTTTCAAGCATGTAGATCCTCAGACCAAGCTCAACCATCATGGCGGAGTGCTCTCTCAGGAAGAGCTCAATATTTTCAAAATGATGAAGTGCAAATGAAATCATTTTAGGGTTTGACCTTGTTTTGTTCATGCCCTAATTTGAGCCAACATCATAATCATCTGGAATATTCATGTTTATCAATAGCACATGGGGAAATTTGATTTAGGGTTACCTTTGCATTATGTTCTATTCGAAGTCTAAAGCTAATATTTGAGGGAGGCCAAAAATTTATATGCTAGGTTGACATATTAAGTCTTTAGGACTTATTTTTTGTGCCTTAGTGAATTGAAGACTTGAAAACCCTATTTTGGGTGTTTTAGTGAAAAACAGTGAGAATATAAATGTTGAATATGTTATGACCTAGGGGTGTTTTGATCATTATCTACTTAAGGTTTTTTTTTTAATTGATTTTAGAGAAATCAATTGGAGATGTTGATGTGAGGATGATATGTATTGATATTTTTATGATTTTTTAAGGGAAAAATCAAAGCATTGTGATGGAGAAATAAGAATGTAATTCTTTTGCAAAAGATTTTGCAATCTTTTATTGCAAAAATAGATAAATTATAAAATCTGCAATCCTGTAAAGCAGAATCGTAAAGCAATCTCTTATAAATTATTTTATGATTTCTTGCTATTTTTAGTAGATTACTGTTGACTTTTTCTCTTGGTCAAATTTGGGTCTCATCTTAGAGAGATAAGGTGTTTTTCTAGCTTTTAAAGCAGATTCAACCTATTTTTAGAGGCTTGACAGTTTGATCATAAAAGTAGTATGCTTTTTTCTGATTTTATGTAGTTTTTGAGACAGTTTGAAGTTTTTTTCTTTGAGCTTCTTTGTGAGCTTGGATTAGGGTTTCTTGAGAGATATATTCTGAAAAGATTTAGTCTTTTGCTCTCTCTCTCAGTTTAGATTTCAGTTCCTGCTCATACACATTTTTGAGCTTGTAAACCCTTTTGTACTCAGTTCAGACTTATTCACTCTTTCAGTTTTAATAAAGTAGTAGAATTCTCCTTTTCATTTTTGTCTCAGTTTTATAATAGCAATTTGATGTCCTTGTGGTTCAAATCAGAATCCTTTTATGTCTTTTTGTTGTAAGTTGTGTTTCAGAATTGCATAGTTTCAGGTTGCCTGTTGTATTTCATTTAAGAATCTTCATGCAAAATATTGATGGAAGTATGTGCCAGTGGGATTGTGAGATTCATTGTGATAGGAAAGTTGTTGTGAGTGTCAATGTTTGAATTTCATATCTTCAAATGAAATACCAGTTAGATTTAATTTTTAATTTGTCATCCTTCTATCCCTTTTCCCTCAGAATATCTTAGAGTAAAATCAATCATTCAGAGAACCAGCTCACTCTGGAGATTCCTTCTTCATTCAGATCACCCACATCTAAAGAAGGTTTCCATGTTTCAGTAGATTTCTGAATATTGCATTCAGCAGGGTGCAAATCTAATTGACAACAGTTATCAAATTCTGCCTCACCACACTCTTTGCTATTTTGAATTTTTTCCTAGGCTTCATTTTTCAATGCAAGAAACAACTGACAGAATTAGGCCTTAGCAGGTAGAATGCATTGAAAATCTCTTTGAGGTTATTGTGGAAAAGAGTTCCTCAAAGTATAATGTGCAATCTTCAATTGAGCCTTTTGCATGAATTCCATATCTTTGATCGGCCACTCTAAAAAAAACCGCTTTAGAAGAATGCATTTCTGCACATTGTTGAAAAAGGTCATGAAACTCGAAGTAGCAGATCAAAGATATGAAATTTGTGCAAAAGGGTTAATCCAAAACTGGACATTATACTCGCTAGAACTTCATTCTTGAATAACTTCAAAAATATTTTCAATACATTGTATGTGGTAAAACTAGAGTTTTCAAACTATTTCTTGACTAAAAATTTGAAGCTTTACTCAACACCTGACAAACTTATGGCTTTATATGGGCTCTACAAGATGGGGACATTCTTCACAGATGAAATTGGAAATAAAATTCACAATGGAAATTAAGGAGGGTGGTGAAGCAGAATTTGATGAAAACTTCTGCAAAGTTTGGGTTAAGGAATGATGCATTTGCTCACTGTTGGGATGGGAAGAGTCTCAAAAATTTTACTAAAATAAACAATTTTAATATGATTTTGAAAGCATGTTGTATACAGTAGGTTGTTTATTGACATGGGCTTGTCTACATTGCTTTATCGCATGTGGGAGACATCAAGTCACTATATCCCATGCAAACGTTACAACAACAAATGTTTACAATTTTACAAAAATTAAGACACAAATATCTCATTCCATGTATTTGCAGGGAAATTTGGAAAACACAAAATGATTCTCTAGCAAAAATAGGAGATGGCCCAGTCAATTGACAAACAAGATAAAAAAAGGCAAGTATCTTATTCTATTTTTCTTGCATAAGATATCACTCTTTATATGTATAACAAAAAATTTAGTTTTAATCATTCTTCATGTTGCATCGTGCAGATTCAAAACAACAACTGCAAAGCCATCAACCATCTTTGATATATACAAAATTCATATAGCTTTTCCATTTGAAGGTGATGAGTTGGCTATTTATGGACCTCCTATTACCACTAATTTTCAAATACTTTCATTTCTAGAAGCATTATTGAGCCCATTGGGAAAGTCTGTTAAGAACACCGATTGATTCTTGACTAAAACATTTTGCAACTCATATACTCAAATGACATATGAGTTCCAAGTTAAAGCTAGAGAAAGCAAAAATGATTTTTCCAATGTGAGATGCTTTGAACAAATCATGGCTACAACATAGGATTTGAACACTTTGCTTCTTTAGAGAGTTAAGGTAACTAAATTTAATCTGTGTTCAATATAACATGCTTTATGTCTTCAAGGATGGTGCCTATTGACATTATTTTGTAATTTATATGCTCTTCCAATTCATTAATAGTTTTTGATGAGAAGTCTCTACTCTATTTAGAACAACATTGTTTGTGTCCCTTGTTCAAATGCAACTAAGTGATTCTTGTAGGATCAGTGTCTCTCAAGGCCTATTCATGGTCATTTTCTTTGCCTCTATTCTTACATATTTTGTATCGATATTGAAGTCTGTTAACTCTCATTTCTTCCATTTATATGCACTTGCAATTTACTGATTCCTTTTATTATCAACTCTAAAATATGTTATGGAAAAATTGTTTGTGTTTTCCTGCAATTTTCTTAGATTAGGTTTGGTACGAATCAACTACATTGTCATTTCCTTTGGTTGTGCACTTATGTCTTCATATTGTTTGAGGCTGATGAAATATGTTTCTATCATTGACTCACTGCAACCGTCGCGAGGGCAAGGCATAGTTAATGGCTTCTACTGTTAAGTATGTAGCCTATTGAGAAAAGGATGGTTTACATTGTTCATTCACTTGCTTTAATTATTACAGGAGAACATAGCCCGTTTCTATTGAGTAAACTTATGGCTTTCGTAGTCTAGGCAATAGGCCAAGCATTTCTAAGTTGCTATATCTATTGCACTATAGTTGTTTGCATTGCTTATTCATTTGCTTACAATATTAATGAAAGTAAGGTCTTTGTTTTCTTGTAGGGTTTATGTCCATTGTACTTCAACCAAATAACAACCTGCTTGTAAGTTCCTCTATCATTTACATTGTCATTATACACTTTTTAGCATCTTTGCATACTATGGGTTTTTGGCTATTGTGTCTACAACAAAAATAATACTCTCCTCAATAGAATTTGAACTTGAAAACCAGGAACTATTTAAATTACAAACTATTATGATCTTGTTGAAATAAATTGAACTACACCTAATTATTTAAGCTAACAATAGGCACTAACCCATAAAGAATAGCAAAAATAGACTTTTACACACAAATTGCAAATAACACCAAATGGATACAATGATTTTACACTGACATATTTTCCAATTAGTTGGATCTAATTTTCATTTTTGTTTAATAAATTCAAATGCAATTGCAAACCATGAGTGCACATAGTGCAAATTAATCATAAAATGCAAAGATGCAATTTTTTTTTAAATGACACTGTAAAAGATATAGGAACTTACCAACGCCTTATTCTCCAATTCCAAAAACCATGAACAACTTAGTATGATAATATTCCTATCATGATTAAGAATGGAAATAATATTTCCTTTGCATGCATGCTATGTGGCTGCAGTTGAATTTATTTCGCAATTATACAAATTGCATCCAACTAACTAGAAAATCACTGGGTGTAAAATGATTGAGTGGCCATCTGTTAGTACAATCTATGTCTACTATATTGGGAGTGAAAAAAAAGGAATTTGCAAGCTCATATGTCTTCTAAATTTTCATTATCTAGTTTTGTGTACATTTGCATTGAGAAGCAGAGACATGAAAAAACAAAGCATATTATAGTCATGTTTTCCTTGGAATCTTTGTGGGGACGCATGCCGACCTGAACAAAAGACTTGCATTTTATCGCCTCAATCTTGCAAGATCATGGAATCCTCACTAATGTGAATGTATATATAGGAACTCACCATGGCTTTATTTTTCCAATTGCAAAATTTCACACATAGACCCTCCCAAAAGACATTAATTTCATCCTCATCGGACATTCCAAGCAAACTAGATGACAAATGAAAAAATCAAAGCATAAAAGATAGAGTAACTTACAAACACCACCTTTTCCACTTGCATCATAGTAGATTACAAGTCTAAATCCATTCACAAATACCAAACAATAAGCATTGACTTATAAAAAGAAAAGATGCAAAAAGAACATGCCATGGCATTGAAAATGATGTGACAACTTACAAATGCTTCATTCTTCAATGCTAGAAGGCAATACATAAATATTTTCAAAATGGTACTGAATTCACTCCCATCAAATGATCTAACCTATCCAGTAATTAATTCAAAAATGAAAGTGTAAAAGATATAGGAGCTTACAAATGCCACCTTTGTTCCTTTCAACATGGTAGACATGAAGTCTTTTAACAGAAACAAACATTTGTCTCATCAAACAATCTGAGCAAATGAACAAACAAGGAAGAAAAGAATTGCATCTCAGTCTATGGACTTGCAACTAGTAAATATAAATATAATTCTTTAAATGCCATGTACCCCTAGTTAGAGTATGTGTGAGGACATACCGGACCAAAAAATGAAAACATTTGTGAATTATTTCCAATAGATGGATTTGCTATCATAATTACTAAATAAAATATCACAAAATAATTATACCACGATGGAATTTTCTCGTTAATATTGGAAATGTTCCATGGCTTTTAGTCTTTTTTGATGTCTATCCTCTCGCATTTTCTCTTACTCTACATGCATAACATTATAATAACAGACTTATGCATATATAATGTGCCAATTATATTTAATGTCAATAGACTCTAATGCAACTATCATTATTGGCTTCTGCTATAAACTTCAATGAATTGTAGTTTATATTCATTTCCTTCCGCTAGCTCTCAGAACATGTTAACTTGGGAAAAAAACTCCTGCATTGTCATTTGGGTTTTTTTATTCACTTGCTTGGATTGTTTGATGGGGCAAACATATCTATCTATTGACAGGATCTATCTCCACCAACACTAGAAGAAAGAAAGACTTGGTTAAAGCTTCATATCTCTACAAAATCCATGTCCTCTAAAAAGGTTTATATATATCATGTTTGAGGATGGAAACTACTGATTTGTAAGTTCCCCTACCCTGTTCATATTCAATTTTTGCATTTTTATTCATTTTCTCACAAAAGTTGATCATCATGAAAACTATGCCTTTTGGCAGGGATGATTTCTATCATCATGCATATTTATGACTCACAGCATCCTCTCGATTTGCACACTAAACACCATAATTCATTAATTTTTTCTTCTTTTCCACCGACAACTAATAGAGCATCCGATGGACTTACACACACTTCCCATATATGCAATTAGGTATCAAGCTCCTTTTCTTGCTTGCTCGTCAGGAACACTCAAAAGCATATTTGTAACAATTTCCTCATTTTGACTCTTTTCTATTTTAAACAATTTCTCTTTCTAATATTTACATGTTTTATGTTTTCAACAATTACCTCCCTAACCTAATTCCTACTTTTATTAAGTTGATGTAGTTACCTCTACTAGTAAAATTTGATAAGCAGGTTCAACTCGTGGTGGTTGATATCTATCCAACTATAAATGTTACCTCCCTAGCATAAAACTGTTTGTGTTCCCATAAATTATACATTATACTATTCATTGTAATCTATGAGCTATCATATTTCTTATAGATGCTACTTAGTCGAGCATATTTATACTAATTTTGATACAAACACTTTGTGTTCATACAAAATTTATTTGACTTCATTTTCATTTCAGCCAGTGGTATTCTTCTCCAACTTTTCCTACTCTCTTGATTTGTTTTAATAATAACAATAATTGTAAAAAGATTTTCCATTGGAAATATTTTGGGTTAGTTGATATACTCGCCCTTTTGGTATGCACTATTCCTATTGACGCAGTCCACCATCACATTATGCTATACTCATTTATCATTTATCTTATTTCTTTGTTTAGGCATTTTCCTTTATGTCTTCATAAAGACATGACATGATAATGTGTTGCTCATGATTTAGAATGGAATTAATATTTCCTTTCTGCAAATGCAAAGCAAGTGCACTTGAATTTATGATATGAAAATGAAAATGAAGTCTAGGTAATTCAAAAATGTCCCCACCTTGAAATGATAAAATATATGTTTGCTATAATGCAACCATCAAATGAAGCATTCCAAACAGTTCTATAAGAATACTTAAAACTTTTATATACAAAAATTATGATTAACAAAATTTATATTTGCTTTCCTAGCATTTTTGACACACAATTTTGCTATTAGCTAAATTATATTTGTAACAATGAATTTCCAAACATTCAAAAATACCTTGCTACATTTAATATACTTTATTTTTTTAAAAATAAAGAATTAATAAAAAAATTAAACTGTATTTGCAAACTAATATATTTCTAAAAAAAACCTCGTTGTGTTTAGAATAGTTTGTCTAATTTATTTTATAGATGCAACATTCAAGAATTAATTATTAGCATTCCAAGCATAAATATAATGCTTAAATTATGAAATTTTGAAAAATCAATGATTTTAAGAAAATATTTACTTTCCCTTCCAAAGCATTGGCATGACTCATAAAACAATACCTAAAATAGATTAGATGTGACATTCATACTTTCAAATTCAAAAGAAGCGTAGATTAATTACAACTTACAAAAAAATAACCCTAACACCTTCAATTTTAATCCACAAAAGTACTTCTAATTTTATTGAATTGTAAATATTTTTGTATACATATGCACTCTTCCTAAGGATGAATGACGTTTAAAGCAATACATTTTCAGAGTTTTCATTCAACTTTGAGAATATTCTAGTGCAAGCATCATCATAGCTTATGGCGTGAACTTTAATTCTATAGCAAACTATTATTTTTGAAATCCTATTCAAATTTCAAGTTTGCAGGACAAATAGTTGGCATTGCAATGGTGTGTATTGAATCATTGGAATAATAATTAGGTTTACTGAATCTAATTATATATAGGAGTATAAATTCGTCATATGCTCCCACCTCGCCTTTTTTACTCTTCCATTGTGCTCTAAAATGTATTGACTTCTACTCTATTGTGGAAAAGAATCTTAATAAATTTTCAAAATAGATGGACAACCAATAATTTATTCTTAAAATGCATATTAAAATTATGCTTCATTTGAGCAAAAAAAAGTACTTACTATTAATTGATTATTAAGTATATAATTAAACATGGATAATCAAGACATAGAGCATAGCCAAGATGTTCATAGCATAGCCCAAACATCTTCCTACTCAACATCTACATTGAAAAGACAAATTCAATTGACCAATCAGACTTGACAAATGAAAAGACACATAGCCAAGATCTATACTGACAAAACCTATATCTGATCATTAGCTTATGCTATGGACAAACTAATTATCAAATTTTCATTTTTATGTGCATCCTATAGTAGGTTATGTGTCGACCCTTTCTCTTTGATCAAATATTTTCAATATTTTATTTTTTCATTGATATGTCCAACTACCTATTACTTGATTTGTCTATTGCCTCTAGTTTCTTCATCTATATATGTATCTACATATGTATGCATGAATGTAAATATATGTATGTACAAGTATATTTCTTACATATGCAAACATATAAATACAGCTGCTATGATCCACACCCTACATAACAAATTCATACCTCGTGCACACCTTTATATATTATGCACAATGCAATGAGTATAAAAAACCATGGAATTTTTTAACTCCCCCAATTATTTCAAACAATAAATAATTGAAATATCTACAAATGTTTATAGCACATAAATTATTTCTCATGTACAAGCTTAAACATGGCTAGTAAAGACATAAACCTTACAAAAAATTTAAAAACACAACCAACACATACTAAATGAAGTATGGATAGCCTAAATCTACAACAACAAAATTAACATTTGTCCCTTCCCCCATGTTTTGAACAAACTCATAATGAGCTTCTTCTTTCTACCCTCATCTTAAACTATACTATACATAATAGTTTCTCTACACTAATCTATTTGTTTAAAATCAACCATTGTCATTTCTTTGTAACATGTAAATATGTGTGTGTATGTGTATCTAAATATAAATGTATGTATATATATGCATACAAATATATACTTCTATATGCAATATTCTAACAATTCTACAAAAATAATAAGTTTGACCCCATGATTTGCAAGTGATAACTTTAGATTCACACCACCCTACATAGATACTATCAAATATCGACACATACGACATCAAAGTAGTATGCAACCTACCAAACTACCCTAACAACTACTCACCATCTTAGAAACAACCACAAATGCAAATACCATAACAGGCTCAAATATCAAACACAAATTTTGTGCTCCTTTGCAAGGACTCCAACTCTTTGATGCAAACATATAAGCACAGGTTTTTGAAAGAAAAAAGGCTACTCTTCATTTTAGATGCAATGCTATTTTCCTCATGTTTATCTTATTTTCCTTATTTGTTTTAATAATACTACTCAATCTAACGAGCTTTGGCATTCGTAATATTTGATGGGGTTATTGATGTGCTTGTCTCTTTCCATGCATTCTTCATACTGACACTGTACAATATTATGTTTTTCTATACCTATTTATCATTTATTTTATTTCTTTTCTTGAGCATTTTTCTATTGTTGTGCTTGAATTTATTAAATTAAAATGAGATTTATGCCCAGCTTACTAGAAAGCGCTCACATCTACAACTATGTCTATTGTACTACAAATGTAAAAAGAATCCATTTTCGAGACTTTAAAAAAATTGAAAATAGTTAAGTTATATTTCCAATAGTGAATTTCTAGATCTTATCAATAATCAAGTGCATTACACCCGTGAGGTAGATTATATTCGTGGGAGGCCCCCCTATTCATAGGGAGGTAGATTATTGTTGATACGTCTCAGGTCAGTCCCGAAGGGCCCATCCAATGGTCTTGAGCTACTGAATTAATGAGGAGCTACTCCTACTTCCATTAACAAGGAGCTACTCCTACTTCCTGAACCCCCAGGGATGGCCTAAGATAGATCCAACTATTGACTAGAAATTAGTTGATTAGAACCTTCCTTCCCCACAAATGAACCATGCCTCCACCCACCATCTTGCACTTGAAGGATGGTAGTTTGATTAAGGATTGGTCCCACCAGTAGCGACCCCACCAGGGGGTGGGAGGATATAGGGATGGCACCAACCCCACCGGGCCCCCCCGATAGGTAGATTATATTCGTGGGAGGCCACCCCTATTGCCACCCACCCACCTCGGATGGAATTCAATAACTATGGAGTAGAGGGCAATTGACTTCATTAGATTGTTCAACCAGAAGGTCCTTCATTAGGTGCCTGGAGAGGCCTCTAATACAAATGCACATTGCATTGACACACTCGACTACATAGATGATGTTGTGCCCTCAACCCATCTATATCAATAGGGGTCGGGGCACCATTCCCACCCTAGGCCTATCCCTATATCCTCCCACAAATATAATCTACCTCCACTATAGTTCCCACCCACCCAGTGGGGTTCGGCGGAAGATAAAGATCAGAATGGAGATTTTGAACCATAATACACCTACCAATGCACCCATTCTATCCCACCTGAGATGAATAGGTCGGTCTCAGAGGGCATGGGCGTGAAACACCCTATAGTTGATAGTAGGGGATTGACCCACTTGATTGAACCACTTGGAGTTCTAGTCCTAGTTCGTAACAATTAGATAGGGGAGGTAACAAGCATGCTCCTTCATAATATCAAACTTTGGATGGGGTTTCCAATCCTAAAGTTGGGGGGTGGGTGGGAGATAGTAGTTGTTGAATTGGAGGAGATAAATTCTAGTTGAGGCATCAGGAATGCGGACCTTAGACTAACCTGAACTAAACACTATGATTCCCTCCCACCCAATGAACTGTGGGGTCTACAACCCCACCATCCCATAGGCCTTAGGGTGGGGGATACCCTCCCCCTCCCCTTTTCTCACCTCGGCCCCCTCGCCTAGGCTTTGTTATCGACCTGTTAGTCTATGTAACACGGTTGGGGCTGGTAAAATGTCCTGATGGGGGTGGGAGCATTAATAGGGGTGGTCTGGGGCAAGATATTGTATATAACACATGCCCTCGACACATCTAGATGCTTTTTCAAGCTAAAGAAAGTTATTCCCCTCCCCAGGAGGAAAGAAAGTTTAGCCATCCCACACCAGGCAAGACCCAACCAATGAACCAGGGCTCCACCCACCGTCCTGCTGTGGTAGGAGTGAGAGTGTAACCATCATGAACCAAGTCTCGACTGAACTTCACTTTAAATTAAAAATACATACAATTGTTAAAAAATTAGAATTTATTTGTAGACTAAAATATTTCTAAAAAAAAAACATTGAATTTTTAGAATAATTGCAATAAATTTTCTCACAAGCACAACATTCACATATTTAGTATCCGCATTCCAAACACAAATATAATATTTCAATTCTTTCGCAAGTGCGATTTATAATTTTCAATTAAATTCAATATTAATTTATAATGTTCAGTGCATTTTCAAATTTAAATTGAATATATATAAATCTAAGCATTTATTTCATTACATGTGTTGGTCCAATTATTATTCTTTCAATACATCAATATACATATGACTGCAATAACAATTTGTTTTCCTAAGTTTAACTATATATATGCTTTCACCTCACCTTGTTCAATCTTCCACATTTGTCTAAATTGAATTGAATTATACTTTGTTTCCAAGAATATTCTTAATTAATGTTTTCTACTTCTTGCTTTCACAATACATAGATAATCCTTAATTTATTTTTAAAATGCATGGTAAAACTACTAACTACTTTGAACAACAATTTGCAAACAATTTTTACATGTTTTCAACAATTTGCTACGACAATTTATACTCACTAGACTAATTTACAAATACTTTGAACAAGTTATCCAAATGTATAAACCAACATAAATGGTTTACATTTAATAAAACAACAAATGAGCGTTTATTTAAAATATATTTCCAACAGTCATTCTACAATTTTTTTTGTGCGTATGAATAATGTGAGTGCATGAGAAAATAATACAACACACCAATGAAACATTATATTAGAGAATTCAAATGATAATCAAATCAAAATAACAAACTCCCCAATGGCATCTCATTGTCCTCTATCTCCAAGGATTCTTTAAGTCATTTTGCTCTCAGATTGTTTGTGCACATGAATTTTCAAATGACAACCTAAAGAATGAGAGATGTTGGAAATGCAAGAAATATTTCCTACACTACATCATTGTAAATGATATGCTAAGATTAATGATGTTGCTATGATATTGATAATGAAATGATATGATGAAACTACATAAATTAAGATGCAACTAATGGTAATGCCATGATTAATCTACTTGATTCTAAAATGTAAACACTAAAATGCTAATGCTAAGATGATAATACTAAAATGACAATGCTCTCTAAAATTTTGTAGAGTTTAATTATGCTCACTCTCTATATGAATTGTTGTAAATGAGGCTCTATTTATATATTTTTCCAAGGCATAAGCTTAGGTGGCAAGAGTCAACGGTCTGGATTCGATCTGGAGAGATGGATGGTTGAGGGTGAAGAGGTTAGAAAGAAAAGGGGAGTGTGTTCCCTTTAGAAGAACAAACTTCCAAGTGTGAAGAGGAATCAAATGGAAATGAAAGCCAAGTGTCCCAAGTTAGTTTGAATTTGTTGAGGATAAATGCCATATTAAATATTAGAAATATTCAATTTCATGACACATGATGAGGTGGAAGGTGAGAAGAAGTTAGTAGAAATGTGCTTAATTCAAATTTAGAATTCAAATTTAATAAGAGGAGGTTAATTAAATAAAACAAACCAATTAGATTTATTCATTTAATTAAGAAATGGAGAAAATGATTTAGGATAGGAAGAAATATAGAAAATAAACTATATAAATAAATTTTGCAATTTATTTATAAGTAGACGAACTAAAGATCATTAATTAAATAACATGTATTTAATTAATTCCTCCATACCAAATTTAAGTGTATACATTTTTCCCCTGAAGTGATGTGTTTGTGACACATTGCTTCAAAGAAAAATTTGCTGATAGTGCCGATAAAAATTTTCGATATGCCCCAGATGCTAACTTTCAAGTGATGTTGTGTGTATGCACCCTCAGGAGATAAATCAAGAAATTTTGAATTTTTAAGATTTTTTGAATTTTTGAATTTTTTATGATTTTTTGATGATCTTAAAATTTTATGATGTTGAGACGATTTATCTCCTGATAAAGAAGACTGACCTGCCAATTGATTAAATGATGCCCTGGTGAAAAATAAAAACAATCCCACTTAATTAACCTCCAATTACCCCTTTTAAAATATAAAAAGATGAAAAAGTGAGCTCATTTGAATTCATTTGCATTGGAGTGATTGAGCTGATTTAGTAATTGAGCAAAATGGTGATCCCATACCACACCCATCGATTCGAGCGAGTTCGACGGCACAACTGCCCCACTACATATGGACCTCTGGTATGTACCCTGAAAAACCTCATTTTGAAATTTGAAATTATTGTGTTTTTCATGTTTTTAAATTCTATTTATTGCGTTATAGCGCATATAAGGTCTGATTTAGCACATAGGTAGGTTATTTTAGCGCATAAAACTATTTAGCGCATTTTGATCACAAAATGGTGCATAGATTGATTTGTTTAGCACATCTATAGAATTAGCACATATATATCACAAAGTAGTGCATTTGTTAAAGTTTTAGCGCATAGGGTTTCGGCGCATTTGATGACTGTTTAGGCGCATTGATGGAATTTGATGGTGCATCCATAGTTTCAATGCTTATACATGTTTTAGTGCATGGATGGTATTTGGTGGCACATCCATTGATTTAGCACATGGATGCATTGTTTTAGCACATAGACACCAGAATTGAATTTTGTTGATTTCTCTCCAAGTGTTTTGGATGTTTGATGATCACGTCAACCATAATTTTGATGATGTTTGATGATTGATATCATGATAGGTGAGAGTCATTGATAGGATAGATGATGATTGACCTCATGATGGGTGAGAGTCAATGATAGATGCTAAATGAGATTTGAGAAAAATATCATTAGAGCTGATTAGATTGATTGATAGGTTGATTGATAAAATATTGATTTGTGATATGTCATGATTATAGAAGAATTTTAGAGTTCTTCAGTCTCAGAAGCACTTCCTGAAGACCTGGGACATGATTCCACATCTAGTGTAGGTTGATTTGGATATTATTGCATGATGTGGTTTGTCTTCTTTGATTGATATGCCCTAGTATAGGATAAACAGGAGACTATTGACAACATTAGCTGAGAGGTGGCATAATGACCACAACACCTTCCATCTAGCCACTAGTGAGATGGTAGTTACCCCAGAGGATGTGTACCATATATTGGGTATTCCCATGGTTGGTGAGCTGGTCATATATGACTAGACAAAGCAAGGCAGTACCGAGGCATTGAGGAGGATCTTTCGTGATGAAGGGATTAGCCGATATGAGATCCCATGGCAAGAGATGGTCGATTTGTATAAGCCCTTACCATGTGTTATAGTTGGATTTGTTGGAGGTTTCCTATGTCCTGACTATAGGTCGAAGGGACTATCCATTGGCTGGGGCCCTGATACTAGAGAGTATGATTACATAGGGGATTAGATGTGCATGGGGTTCCTATATGTTGGCGCACTTATATCACAATTTGCATCAAGTGGTGTATCTTGGGGTTGTGAGTTTATCAGCTGGAGTGACATTGCTTCAAATTTGGGCTTGGGAGCACATAGCTATTACTCAGCCTATGGCAGATAGAGATCATCCAGTTAGCAAGCCATATGTCTTTGGATACATAGGTCTAGTTGTCTAGCACAAGTTGGGAAAATTGGAGTATTGGTGTCGAGTTCTTGATGATCTGGAGACCGTCACATGGAGACCCTACTTAGATTGTGAGTAGTAGCCTAAGGATGATATTGGGATGCCATATTTTTTCACTTTGAGGTACTTGATTGGGTGGACACAGTTTTTTATTGAGAGATTCTTTCTTATGAGGGTGCTTCGCTAGTATGGCCAAGTTTAGGTTATGCCCCAGGGAGTTGCATTATATGCACGAAGATGACAAGATATTCCAGAGTGGGGACCCACCCTATCCTATGATGTAGCTTGCAAGGAGTATTTTGGATTGCAACCACAGATATGTGATTATTGTCTAAAGATCGTAGATGCTTTGATGACAGATGATTATGCTCAGCATTTCTTCACACATACTTTCTTGAGGATATCCAGACTAGATGCACTAGCACCGACATTGGATGATGATGAGAGAGCACTGCAGCAGGCACCGAGATGGAGGAGGGATGGGGGAGATGGTGAGGATGAGGAGGGAGATGGCAGGGATGGAGGAGATGATGGGGATGGTGGAGATGGTGGATATGGGGGGCATGGAGGTGGTAGACAGATACTGGATGCCAGAGTATCTTGGAGGAGGAGATCTATGATGCCTTCAAGACAACATTAGACAAGGCCATCACAGATTTAGATTCGCGTGCCTTCCTGTCAGTAGTAGGCATGGATAGATTCCTTACAGGAATAGGTGTAGGGTTTACAGGAATAGTTAATGTAGGCATAGGCATAGATTTTCTCTCTAACAATAGAGAGAGATGCTATGAGGCAAAGATATGAGCATTTAGAGGCCTTGGCTAAGAGATTACATAGAATTTTTGAGGGGACCACTATAGGGGTTATGCTCAGAGAGGTTCAACATTCATCCAGAGAGGCAAAGTACTATAGATTACGATACTATGAGGTAGTTCCTACGGAGCAGCGTGCCCCCAGTTATGCACAGTCTATCAGTGCTAGATCAGGTCAGAATCATCCTTGGACTATGAGCAGGGGTGTAACTAGGCCACCTCCCAGAGATCCATCAGGAAGGGATCTAGGTGCAGGTCCATTTGGTGGTGTTGTGGGATGCACAGTGAGGCCTACATTGTCTAGGGGGAGGAGCACATATCCTTTGTGTTCACATTTGATGTACTGAGACTTGATGTATACATTTATTTAGTTAGAGACATTATGATTTCTTTCCATGTTATTGATGTATCTCTCCACATTCTAGGATATCATTGTACACTTGACATTGATTATTTCAAGATTATATGAGATGCAGTGGATACTATAGATCTATATGTTGTCTATATGCTTTTATGATGAGTGTTTATGATGAATGCATTTGATTTCAATCCTATATGCTATGTGATGTTTATATGATTATGCCATGGGTATGTATGGATGAAATAATGAAATGATGATGCATGGATTATGATTCTATATAGCCTTTATGGATGATGTTTTATAATATATGAGATGCATTTGATCATGTAGATAAGATGTGATGAACTTTATTTTTTTTCTAATGCAAATATATGATCTAATGCATGGATGGATATATGATAATGCTTTCTAATGTATGTATTATATGACAATGATGATATTTTTTTGTTAATGTCAAATGTACTCAATCCTTTAATGAGAGACGTAGAATAATTTTGAAATTAGCCAGCCTTGGAAAATCTAAAATGTAGATGCAAAACTAATATGGATGTAGTTTATCTTAACCATGCAAATGTAAATATGCAATGTTGTCATTTTGTCAGCCAATTTGTTGTGCTTGGTATCATCATTGAGATTTTAATATGTTGAAAGTTAGTACAAACATCAATGGTATAATTAAACCATGATGACCTGAGTACAACTTCCATGGATTTTTGATATTGCAAGGTAATACAAGCATCTAGGCATAATTGAACCGGGATGACCTGAGTATTACTTGCATAAAATAGACAAGAGTTAATCCTTTTCCTATGCAAATTCAGAATGTCATCAATGATACTTTGTAGAGCATGTCCTGCAACAAATTTACATAGTAGTAATGATCAACTCACAAAAAATAGACAAAGAAAAATTATACTCCATCATAGCTTCTTTAGTCCATGACATCCTTGAGTTGCTCTAGAGAAATGATAACAAAAATCAAGATACAACAGTTGAAACATGCATGCAAAAGTGATTAAACCATGATTCAGAAGAACATAATCTAGTTAGATTTTGTTTGACCGATCGTGCTGTTGATTTGGATGGTTGTTTTTTTTTTTAAATTGTGATTGATGTTCAATGTTGAGTTTCTGTTGTGATCATTATGTTTGCTATGTTGTCTTACTGTTTCTTGTCTGTTATGTTTTAAGCTCAAAGTACATTGTCCCCAGTGAGTTCAATATTTTTCCCCCAGTGAGAAACAAACCATTTATTGCAAAAATATGCAATGATCCCCAAGCCAGGATGAGACATGACCACGACGCCCAGATATGTACATGAGGTTTGTAAGATGGACATGCATAATGGTGGAAAAAAGCATACGACAGACACACGTTCCAATAGATGGAAAAGCTAATCTATCACAAATAGCACCTATTGCCAAGTTTTCACTACTTGTTTTTATTGCACTTTTTCCAATTTTATGAATTTTTTTGTTATCACCAAGATGCCTGTTTGCCAGGTTTTCATCAAGGTAATGATTTTTTTGATTTTTCACTTTTTTTGTATTTTTTCCTTTTTTACTTTTGTTTGGGATTATTGATCTTTTTTTGCTTTTTTGGATTTTTGTGCTTTTTTTTATTTTTTTTGGATTTTTCTGCTTTTTTGATTTTTTTTGGATTTTTCTGCTTTTTATCATGCACTAGATGAGTTATGAGTAAAAATTCTTGAGATGGATGTTATTGATAGGTTCTTCAAATAGGTCTCCTTCAGGTGTAGATAACTGATATGCTCTAGATCCATAGACTGATATAATGACTAAAGGACCTAGCCAGTTAGGTTTAAATTTCCCTTCTTTTCTCAATCTTGTTGATTGTGAGGATTCTCTTTTAGGACCAAGTCATCAACCTGAAATGTTCTTGTCCTTACCTTGTGATTATAGCTCCTTGAAATTCTTTTTTGATAAGCTTTTAGATGATCAACAACATGCTGATGATGTTCATCTAACAATTCCAACTCCTGTACTCTGGATACTTGATAGTCTTCCTCTAAAATGATTCCTTTCAATGATACCTGGAGTGAAGGTAACTCAACCTCAATAGGTAAAATCACTTTTGATCCATACACAAGGGCATAGGGTGTGGCTCCTATAGGGGTACGAATGCTGGTATGGTATGCCCACAAAGCAGGGTTTAGTTGAACATGCCAGTCACATCCAACATCATTGATAATTTTCTTTAGGATTTTCAAAACAGTCTTATTTGAGGCTTCTTCTTGGCCATTCCCTTGAGGGAAATAGGGTGTGGAAAATCAGTGTTGGATATGAAACTTTTCACAAAGTTCTTGCACATCTTGGTTTTTGAAGGGCCTACCATTGTCAGTGACAATGGAGCTAGGGATTCCATACTGATAGACAATGTAATTCAGGATGAAAGAGAAAATTTGTTAACCAGTGATGGTGGTTAATGGGATAGCTTCAATCCACTTTGTGAAATACTCGGTGGCTGTGATTACTAATTTATGTCCATTAGAGGAAGATGGATGAATCTTACCCACAAGATCAAGTCCCCATTGACAAAAAGGCTAGGTTGATGTGAATGGTTGTAGCTCCTACGCCGGTGCATATATGAGATTTCCATGGACTTGACACTTCTTGCACTTCATGAAAAATTGAAAAGATTCTTTCTCCATGTTCGACCAATAATATCCCAAGCATAGGAGTTCCTTAGCTAGAGTAAGACCACTTGAATGAGTACCACAAATACCTACATGAAATTCTTGTAAATTGGTTTCAGATTCATCACGTTTAAGACATCGAAGGAGAGTACCATTGAGACCTCGTCGATAAAGTGTATCAACTATCCGGGTGTGTCGAGCTGCTTGACAGATAAAGTTGCATTTTTGGTTTCGGGATAGATCAGGTGGAAGGGTATTCTCTCTCAAATAGGTATAAATATTTCCATAGATTGAAGAATTGACCTCAACTAGATGGTACACAACTTGGGATTCAGGATTGTCATATGCGAGATTAAACAATTGTTCCACCATGAATTCATAGCGACTTCATTTTTTTGGTATTTGTAGAAGAGAAGAAATGGTTTCCATGGAATCTATAGCTTTGTTGTCTACTCTTGGAATTTGTTCAAACTTGATCTCAACAAATTATTTCTTGAAGTCATCTACCATTCCCTTGTATGGCATCAACTTGTCATCTTTTGTTTAATAGTCATCATTAACTTGATTAATGACTAATTGGGAATCTCCATAAACCTATAGTTATGTGATTTCATTCCATTCCTACCTTGATACCAATGATTAGTGCTTCATACACAGCCATGTTGTTAGTGTAGGGGAACATCAACCTTTCAAGGTTTTGGGATAGTGTGTCCTTAAGGAGTAACAAATAGGATTCCAGCACCCAATCCATGTTGAGTGTAAGATCCATCAAAGTATAATATCCAATGTTGTGTTGTTAGTGTGAGGACATCTACATCTAGGAATTTAATGTGCATAGGATGGTTATCTTGCAATGGTGCTTCAACTAACTGTTCTACTATATCTTGGCCCTTGATTGCTCTTCTATCCACATACTGAATGTCAAACTCACTCAATATCATCACCCACTTTTCTAATCTTCCTATTAAGTTGGCTTTGCTGAGTAGATATTTTAATGGATCTATCTTGGCTATTAGTTTGATGGTATGTGTTAACATATAGTGTCACAATTGTTGAGTAGAAAACACCACTGCTAAACAATCTTTTTCAATGAATGTATAGTTAAGTTCATAGCCATTCAGTGTTCTATTGATGTAGTAGATTTCCCTTTCTTTTCTTGTAGAGTCTTTTTGTACTAGCAGAGCTCCCAAAGATACCTCAGTAGTTGCTATGTAGAGTAGAAGTGGTTTTCCCTCGATTGGTGGTACCAATATAGGTGGATTCATTAGATATTGTTTCAATTGATTAAAGGCAGCTTCACATTTTTCATCCCATCTAAAAGAAACATTCTTGTATAACAAATGATTAAAAGGATGAATTTTGTCCACCAGTTGTGCGATGAATCTTTTGGTGGATTGGAATCTTCCTTGTAGAGATCTTAGTTGGCTAATGTTCTTAGGAGGTGGAATTTCCATGATGGATTTAACCTTAGTTGGATCTACTTTGATGCCTTTAGCTGAGACTATGTATCCAAAGAGTTTTGTTGATGTTACTCCAAATACACACTTCTTTGAATTTAAACACACATTGAACTTTTCCAACCGGGTAAAGATTTTATCCAATATTTCTAGATTCCCTTCCCTGGTGAATGATTTTGCTAGCAGGTCATCCACATAGTCCTCCATGAATGTGTGCATCATGTCATGAAATATTGTTGTCATTACATGCTAATAGGTGGCTCCTGCATTCTTTAACCCAAAAGGCATGATGTTCCAACAAAATGTACCCCATCGGCATGTGAAAGCTATTTTGTCCTAATCCTCTGGTGCAATTTTGATATGATTATAGCCTGAAAAACCATCCATGAGTGATAGCATTGCATGTCCTACTATTAAATCCACGATGATGTCTATATTGGGAAAAGGAAAGTTATCCTTTGGACAATCCTTGTTAAGATCCCTAAAATATATGCATATTCTGATGTTGTTGTCTGGTTTGGAGACTGGTAAAATGTTTGAAATCCATTTTGCATAGTCAATTGGTAGATGGAACCTGCGTCTAATAATTTTGTTTAATTCTACTTTCACTAGTAGGGCGATGTGTGGATGCATTTTTCTCAATTTTTGCTTTACTGGCTTCACTCTAGGTGCTATGGATAAATGATGCATAATTAGATCTAGATCTATTCCTGGCATGTCATCATAGGACCAAGCAAAATTAATTTGTTTTTCTTCAAAGAATTTGGTGAAACTTGGCTTTTCTTGCTCTGTCATGGGTACCACTAGGTGTAGGGTCTTTGCTACTTCTACAATACCAATGTTCATGGATTGCGTAGGCTCAACCAATACTAAATATATTTCTTGATAGTGCTAAGGAAGAGTGTCAAATATCTCATCCTTTAATGCCTCAGAGAGGTTTTCACTGTTGGATATTCTCTTTCTTTTTACTTTTTCATGATCTAATACTACCATTGCATGGTTTTCACCATTATATTGATTTTTTGTATTCTTTATTTTGTAGCTAAGATATTTGGCACTCCCTTGGTTTGAAGCTTCATTATGAAATTCATTGGTGGAACTTGTTTCTAGATTTTCTGAACAAAGGAAGTTGACAATGGCATCATCATCTAAAAAGATAGGGATATCAAGCAACTTGCTTTGTTCTGAGTCAATGAGTTCGGGATGTATCAAAGGTAAGGAATCATCAGATTGGTCAATGCAAAAGGTGGTAAGTGCAATGATGGAAACATTTTCAAGGTGTTCAATAACAATGTCAAGGTCTATAATGTTACTCTCCTCTGAATGATCTATCTCGCTCAATGTCTAATCATCCTCACTAGAGTCATCGATATGTAGTGGTCTAGACCCTGAAATTTGTCCCTCCATATGTATTGGTGCATACCTCTTTATCACATCAATTTCTTTGTCTTCAAAAGATACTTCAGATAGTGAATCCCATTCATATTCATTTGAGTCTATTTCAAAACTAGCTTACAATTAGAGGATTCACTCACAAATCTGCTGAGTGGTTTCTTCTTTTGTCTCTTCTTTGTATCCTAGCCCTGTCTTGTCTTTTGCATTGATTGTGATAGGATAAATTGGTTCCACAATACCTTCTTTTCATTTTCCAATAGGACCTTTCCCTTCATATCCCATCTTTTCTAAGATTGAGAAGCGTTTACCATATTTATCTGTTTGTATGCTTGAATTTGTTGCTTGGGATTGTTCTTCATCTTTGTAAAGCTAATTTAGAATGTCTTTGTCTTTAGATTCATCAACTAGAGTTCCTACTTTTACAAATTTTTCATCAAAGAGTGTGATGGGTTGTGAAGATTGTTGTCTAGATGTTGATGGTTGTCCATATGTTTTTGGAGAAGGTAGTAGTTGTGAGAGACCTAAGGATTGCTCAATTGAATACTTACCCATGCCTTTATCTTTCAACTAAATCTTTTTCTTAAACTATTTTGACAAGGAATTGAGTTGGCTTTCATTACTTGAGGAAATAGGATCACCAATGCTTTTATCTTTTGATTCAACCTTTTTCTCAAACTTTTTTGACAAGGAATTGAGTTGGCCTTCACTGCTCAAAGAAGTAGAAGTGTGAGCTTTTCAGTTGTGTGGTACAAAAACATCTTGAACTATCTTGAGAGTGTTGTAGTATTGAGGATTATTAGAATCTGTTGAAATTGTGATCTCTTGTCCATTGTAAGGGAATTTCAAGCATTGACGATATGTTGATGGCACTGCTTTCATTTCATGGATCCAAGGTCAACCGAAGAGTATGTTGTATGTCAAATCTTTGTCTAAAACTTGGTAGATTATATCTTTCTGAACTGGTCCCACTTGAATTGGAAATACAATCAGTTCTTGAGAGGATCTTTCTTCATCATCATAAGCTTTTATGGTGATCTTAATTCTTCTGGAATCTATGGCATTTTTTGAAAATCCCAATGCACAGATAAGCTTTAAAATGAATATATTTAGACCAGCTCCTCCATCTATTAAAATGTGTTTGACTCGATGTTTATGGATTACAACCTCAATATGGAGTGGTGTGTTTTGTGGATGAGTAAGGGATGCATCATTATTTTCTGAGAATGATAAACAATGGGGTGTAGTCAAATGTCCCACCATGGCTTGGAATTGAAAAAATTTTAGATTAGTTAGTACTGTGGTGTCCACCAAAGCCTTTTCCAGAATTTCCTTATGGGTTGGTGAAATTTTAAGAAGTTCCAGTATGGATATCTACGTTGGAATATTTTGCAATTGGTCCACAATATTGTATTGATTTGAAGGGGCAGTAGGTGTTTTAGATGTACTTCCTTTCAATATAAACTTGGATTGTGCTCTTGTGGTCACATTTACTAGTAGTTTGTCTTGTTTATTGTTGATTTTGATGATTTTGATTTGATTATCAGTTGCAACGTCTTGTTTATGCTTGATTTTGATGTTATTAACTTGATTATCAGCTGCAGCAATGTGTTGTTTATTCTTAATTTCGATGTCAGTAGTTTGATTATCAACAACAAAAATTTGAAGGATGGTAGAATCATAGACATAGTTCACATTTTTCTCTTTGTTTGTTGAAGAGGATTCTCCATTTTGATAGTTGGGTAGAGGGTTTTTGAATGGTTCATGATCAACATTTGTTTGAGGCCCTTCTATTGATATTTCATGTCTATCTATCAAGTCTTGCACCAAATGTTTTATTTGCATACAATCATTTGTTTTATGACCTTTGTTTCTATGAAAATCACAGTAATATGCATCGTTCTACCATGATGGTTTGACTCTTGGTTCAAAATCTCGTGCTTTTGGTAATGTTATAATTTTATTTGCAAGAAGTTCTTTTAATGTTGATTCAAGTGACTGTCCCAAAGGTGTAAATTTTATGTGATTTGATGGTGTTCAATATGGTGGTGGAGCTGGATTAGATTCACTGCTATTTTTATTATTTTTGGGTGTAAAACTTGATAAATTGAAGACTGGTTTTGTGTTATACGTATCAGCTGTGCCATCATTACCAACAGTCTTGTTTCTTGTCTAGAATTTTTATTTTTCATTGCTATTATAATGATTGAAAGATTTTATAGTGTTTGGTCCTTCATTATAGATTTTTAATACTCCTATTTTAACCAAGGCTTCCTCAATTTTAAGTCTATTTTTTATCATCTTTTCAAAGCTGGGTGGACATTGCAATTGGAGTCTATAACTCATCTCACCATTTAGATTGTTAATAAAGATCTCCGTCTTTTCTTTCTTAGGTACAAGACATGCATATCTAGCAAATAATAATCTCCATCTTTGTAAAAATGTGAGAAATGATTCACCATTTTTTTTGTTTTGTGTTACAAAGATCTTTCATGGTTATTTCATGTTGAATGTTGTAGGAATATTAGGTGATAAACTTATTTACCAACTCTTCAAATGATCTAATACTTAGTGGGAGTCTTGAAAACCATTCCATGCATTGACCACCCAAACTTCTTGGAAGTAATCTCATTTGATAGGTCTCTTCATGTGCAAATTCCAAGCTCATGGTGCAAAATTCTCTTACATGATCTTGAAGATCAGTTTTTCCATTGTATTTTTCATATTTTGGAAGATCATAATTTGGTGGAAATGGTATCATGTTCAAACTTCTGTCAAAGGTATAAGGGCATATGTCTTGTAGCAAATATATTTTGGTTGTTCCCCTTTACATGTCTTGGATTTTTTGTTGAAGATTTTGCATTTGTTGAGTTAAAGCATTCATTGGATTTGTGGTTCATGAGTGAGATTTTATTTTCTTGGGAGCTCCCTTCAATTGGTTGATATCAAAGTTATTGGGTAGTTTCACACCTTGGTTTTCCAACATCAAAAAGTATTTCTCTCCATATTTTTCTAAAATTTTCTCCATGAACTTGTGAAATTTAGGGTCTTGTTGAGCTTGTTGGATGTCCTCATTTGTTATCTCATCTATTTCAGGTTGGTGAAATTTGTGAAATGGATTTTCTTCTCCTTCAGCCATGATGGTTTTGGTTTCTGCTTCTTTTTCTCTGAGTTTTTGTTTTTGAGCTCTTGTTAAAATGGGCATGCAAGTGTTAAAGGTTTGCTATACTTTGATCTTTGTTTTAGGAGTGCCAATGAAATACCTAAGTCAAATAGGATGATAGATCCTATTGATGAGACTAAGGTTAAATCTAATGTACAACATTTGTTTCATGATGAAGGATGATAGATCCTGATGATGAAACTTAGCTAAATAATCATAGATGAGATTGGTGATTTGGGACCTTTAAGTTGTTTGATCTAAGTTTAGGTAAAGGAATCTCACTTGCAAAAGCCAGTTTCTTCAAGGTTAAATCAGTGTTGTGATGATGAATGAACTCTACTTTGGAAAAAGTCCCTAAATGTGATTCTAATTGTCTGACAAACATTCAATTTAGTTCTTTGTTTGTGAATCAGATGGATGCACTAAAATAGGTTGCAGATGTGCTAAAAGATGGGACAAATGTGCCAAAACAGAGCTTGGATGCGCTAGATTGTCCACTAGATGCACCAAAACAAAAAATTCATGCGCTGAAAGATGAGGGAAATGCACCAGAATAGACCCTAGATGCACTAGAAGATGTTGGGAATGCGCTAGAACAAACCCTATATGCGCTAGATTGTCCCCTATATGTGCTAGATTGTCCCCTATATGTGCTAGAACAGAAAGTGTATGCACTGAAAGATGAAGAAAATGCACTAGAAAAGACCATGTATTGGCTGAAAGATGTGGTAAATGCATTAGAAAAAGCTAGAGATGTGCTAGACTGTGAACTCAATGTGCTGAAATACAAAGTTGATGCACTAGAAAATGAGGTAAATGAACTAGAATGTGGCCTATATGCATTGAAAGTTGTGATGGATGCACCCGAATACACTACTAAATTTGACACCATTTTTTGACGGATGTTCATCAGTGGTTCAACAAATCTTTTTTGAAGTAGCAACAAAATGGCGAAAACATTTTCGTCGCTTTTTTTTGTCACAAGCCCGACAATGAATTAAACATCAAAAAAATAGCGCAGATTCGTCGATCGTCGACATCATAAAATGGTTCGGATGTTCGTCAGCATTTCAATGAAATGGGTGTCAAAAGAACACTAGAATTTTGTCGCCAGTTCGATGAAATGGGAAAGTATTTATGACGAATCCTTCGTCATAGCTAAGCAACTTTGTCGGACCTATTATGTGCTTCGTCAGTGATGTACGTGGAAATTGCGACAAAAAGGGCAAGGAGTTACAACGAAGCCTTTGTCGCAGCTAAACAACTTTGTCAGACCTTTTTCTGTGATTCGTTCGGTGGACTTCGTCACAATTACGATGAAATGGACAAGGAGTTACGACGAGCCTTTGTCGTAGCTATAGCAACTTCGTCGGACCTTTTCGGTGATTCATCGGATGTGTTCGTCAAAATTTCGATGAAACAATGCAATTTTTAAAAAAAAATATATTCGTTGAAATGTACCATCGGTGATAGATCAATCAAGTCGCGTCCCTTCGTATTCAAATCTTGGGAAATTATTTTATTCGAGCTCTAAACTATTCAAATATTAAGGATTTAATTAGCTATAAGATGGAAAGTTGTTTAGACATAATCTATCATCTTTTACATATCTTTATTCACTCCTAGCGCTTCAGATAAATTTGTGTAAATAAGACAAAAATGTGAATCTTTTATGACAAAGAAAATTCTTAAAAGGAGGGGGGAGAGAGCAAAGGGTAGGGGGCAAGAGAATGCTTGAATGTATAGCAAAGTATAACATTTTGATCATTATAAGAATGAAATGAATCTTAAGTTTGAAGCATTAATATCATTTACAACATTTATGATCAAGAATGAATGTAAGTAGAGAAACTTTTGCATACCTGCAGATGGTACAATATTTCATGGTTAAGTTGAAGCCTCCCATCAACAATAAGATCCAAATATCCGTGTATCTATCTCAATCAAGCCTCTAAACCCTTCAGAGCTGTCAATTTTTCCACTAACCTGTTATGCACAAAAGTCAAATTTTAGAGTTATGTCACCACTAAAAACAAAAGAAACAGAGCTTTGAAACCAAGTCCACACACAACACAATGTGGTATTCATAAAAATCCATACAAACAAACTAAACTTAGAACATTGGAATGGAAACAACTTCAAATTATGATGCAGCATGGATTCAGTGGTATAAAGAATCATTTTTCTGCCACCATAGTGAAAAGTTAGCACTTTATTTCATCTTTGCATATTGGTTTGATGCTTCAAACGATGCATTTCTTATATTGAAAAGTGCATTACCTTATTGAGCTTCTCTTTGTTTTGAGAATAGTTTAATATTCTCTACTTAACAGGGCCAACCATGTGATGGTGGAAGCTCATTTCCCCCCCCCCAACTCACATCACTCTGAATTCCCCATACCCAATCATATAACATTAATCATTCATTCATTCATTAACATATAACATTCATTAATTAACATATTCACATTCATTCATTAACATTTAATGTTCATTCTTTCAATTTTTACATATCAAAAATATGGTTGTCATGATATGATTACAATCACTTTTTTTTTGTTTCTTTTTTAAAGCTACATAAAGTTGAAGTGGAGTATCATTTTCTAAATCAATATCTGTCCCCCCTTTAGTTGTCCTGCCTTCTGCTCGTGATCTTAATGTATGCCTAGTCGTCTGCTCATGATGTGGATGCCGCCTCAAGGGGGGTCTACTGCAATAAGAAGGAAATGTTAAACTGATATGTTTTATTATTATTGTTACAAGTATTTCATTAATTAAAAGAATATTAGAGTGGTTCTCTTTACCTGATGGGTCCACATCATGTTCCTAAACTTTTGTTATAGACTCATGCTCAACATGCTGAACACCCTTTAAATCTTGATCTGTAGTTGAAACACGAAAGGTTATATTAATTAATACACCAATTAAAATTAAATATGTTTAAGAGAATGTTTAAGAGAACATGAGTGGTCCGCTTTACCTGATGGGGCCACATCATGTTCCTAATCTTCTCTAGCCTGATCATGCTCAACATGTTAATGACGCTCTACATACTCTAAAGTTGAAACACGAAAGGTTACATTAATTAATACACCAATTGTACTTAATTATGTTTAAAAGAACTTTAGAGTGGTCCTCTTTACCTAATGGGGCGACATCATGTTCCTGATCTTCTATAGCCTGATCATGTTCAACATGTTGATCACACTTTACATTCTCTAAAGTACCGAGCTGCACACCATGACCTTCATTTACAGGTTGTGCTCCAACCTCACCAAGCTACATTCCAATGTCATGTCAAATATTATCATTGCTTGAATGTTTAAAACAAATAGGCATGTAATTACTTTATGGTGGAAATTAATATTGAATAGATTGTAGTCCATAAAAGTATAAATCTGCAAAAAATGTGAATTAATCACGATTTTTAAAAAATATGCAGGCTAGAATATTTTTTCCTCGATTTTTTGAAAAAATAGTTGATTTTTTGGTCAATGATTATTTTCCGTTTCAAACTACAAAATAGCCAAAAAACGTGTTTAAAATCTACAAAAAAATGTGAATAAAATTGAGCTGATTTTTCGCACAAAAAAAACCATGAGACCATGGCTTGTTGCTTACTATTATGCTTTGATAGATTTTTTCCAAGCATCCATAGCTTGTTTGAAAGCACTTGTTTTAGGATTTTAGCCATAGCAGCAAGGCAATGAACTGTATGATAAAATGATTTGGTAGACATGTATGAAAAATGTAGTAGCATAGACAAGGTAGTGAACTGCTTGAAAAAAATGTCTCAAAGAAATGTAGTCTCATGGTGATGGAATGCCATGACAAGCAAATTGCTATGGATTGTCATGGCATTCCATCATCGTGGATTTCATTTTTAGGTATTTTTTTCAAACACCGCTGCCTTGTCTATGTTATTGCTACTTACGGTGCTTTATTATCCATAGCTTGTCTCGAAGCACCTATTTTAGGTTCTTAGCCATAGCATGAAGGCGCTGGAACCGCTTGATAAAAATGATTTGGTAGACATGTATGAAAATGTGGTAGCATAGAAAAGGTAGTGAACTATTTGAAAACGCTTCAAAGAATGTGGTCTCATGGTGATGGAACCGTACCGAATGCCATGACAAACAAATTGCTATGGATTGTCATGGAATTTCCATCACCATGAGACCACATTTCTTTTGAGGATGAGTTCAGCCACCATTTTGTCTATGCTATTGCTTACTATTATGCTTTTGATAGATTTTTTTCCAAGACCACCTGTTCTAAAAGCAACGTTTTAGGCTTTTAGCCATAGCAGCAAGGCAGTTGAACTGATATTTGATAAAATGCTTTGGTAGAAATGTATGAAAAATGTGGTAGCATAGAAAATTACCACCATCTGATATTTATGCAATTGTAGTATGTTTTGTGCAATGTAATCAGCGATATGAATATAACCAACAAAATTCTATTTTCTATAATTCATGGATTGAACTTTATATTTTATTTACTCTCAATGTCTGTATGCTATGGAAATGCCATTATAGTTTAAAAAAAAGTAGTTTCTAATTGTTTCTCTTCAATTTTTGTGTTTTTTTGTAAATTCATTTTTTCCTTAATTTTTCGCAATCCTAAACTTTTGTTTGTCGATTTTTCCAAACGACATCGCCAAGCTATGGATTGCATTAAGATCTAATTTTAAATAAACTTTATTGAAGTTTATTTAATTCGCAGCCTTGAGTGTAAGGTTGTTTTCCTGTACTAAGACTTTAGGCTGCTCACAACCATACTCTCCATAGCCTTGCTGAAGGCAATCTTCGTTACCCTATGGGAACTCCGCTGAATTCAAAGCCCTACATTTTGCATAAGATCATAATTTCTATGTAGGTGATAAAACCAAAAATTCAATTTGGTTTATTGATACTATATTTCATTTATTATACTTATGAATTATGCTAATTTCATATAACCACCAAAGCCAAGTTTGTGTTGCCTCGTTTTCTTAGTCTTTCCTTTATTTCCTTCGGGATGTGTCGTGCAGCCTATGAAAAGTTTGAAATAATGCTAGATTATGTAAAGAAAGGAGTAATCAATATATAATTACATTGTTGATAGTATCACATACCTTTCCTTGGCCCTGGTGTCTTTTCTATTTTTCTTTTCAAATTCTCCTTTCCATCCGACACCAGTCCTTCCACTCCTCTCCAAAAATCATGGGGGGATGCTCGTACTTTTTGTTCTTCTCTAAATGTGACCTATATTGGTCCCTCGCATACTTTAGATAGGTACCAACTTTTTGAAGGACCTTGGTTCGGTTGAATCTTTTATCACCGAACAACACAATTAAATGGTTAATGAACTTATCTTTTAAATATTGATTTTGGGCATTCCACCGTGTACGTATGGTGGGCCCAAAGAGCTCCAATGTAATATCACTTAGATGTTTATAAAAAATATCATTTCCTACAAAATGATCATGGGATCAATAGTCTAAAAAGAGCGATCAATGAGTAAATTTCAATTGGATTATATATAATAATAATTAATTTTTTTTAAAGTACTTGGGACCCTCTTTATCTTTATGGGAACGAAATCCTCGGTCACCACAAGTGTGACCAACAATGTTCTCATACTAGTAATACGGGAAGATCCAGGAAATGCTGCTAAAACATCACCAGTACTAGTGGCCTCTGCATCCCCAGGTACATGTCCTGACACATGTTCTAGAATGTTTTCACTACCAGAGGGTGCATTAACAGATGCCTGCATGGTATGTTTTGCTGACATTTCAGATGATAATATAGGCATGGATGATGGGGTCAGATGATGTGATGTATGTGTAGGAAGATCAGGATGGACACTTGTACCAACCCCTACTCCTCGGGCAGCACTTGCAGTACCCTGATCATGGCCAGGAGCATCATGAGGAAGCAAATAACTCTATAAAAATAACACATATTTTAGTTCATGACATAAAAGAGTACAAAATATATGAACTTATGTTATAATTAAAGACCTCATGACAGCTTACTTGCAAGTTTTTTAATCTCTCTTTCAATATTTTAACCCTCTTTTATCTCATTTGTTTGAGGCACTATGAACATCAACTTAACCATTTCTTCATTGCATTTTTTTTGGACCTTCTTTATCGTATTGAGAGGGTTTGTTGAATAAGCGATGTCATCATCAAAAAATATTGACTGCACCTCACTATGGATGCTCTCCTCTACTGTTGGTGCCTTTCCCTGATTAGTCGACTACAACAAGCATATTAAAAACATTAGCGAAATTAACCCAAAAAACTTATGAAAAAACATAATAATAAAACATTTTGCTCGTATCTAATTTGTACAATTACAATGAGGTAAACCTGTTGGGTAGAAGCGCCTGAAGATACATTGTGATCTATGCTCTGGGCTAGAGCCTTCTCCGTAGGATCAATGTCCCACTGTGACAAAAATTAAATATAAAAATATTACCAAAATGAAACCAATAGACTTACAAAAAAAAACATAAGAATAAAATGGTATATTGGAGTCATTAATTGGAGGTTGGGTAAAATGGTACATAGTACGTACCACCCCCATAGTAACTATGTTTGTAACTAAGTGATTCAAATTGTAATCGATTAGCAACTCTTCCTTTGTAGTTATTGATTTTATCGCACATACGAATACACGGTTTCCCTCGTGTGCCTCGAATATGCAATTGGGTTGCTTATTTGTTGACCCAGGTCGTGTACTGTTGATAAACCCTGCAATATTCCCTAATGCTTTTGACCTTCCATCAATGTACATAGCCACTCCTTTATTTTGATCCTTATCTTTTTGTTGTATATAATTTGTTGACAGTGCATACCTAAGCATACTTCGTGTATATCGAACTGGTTGCATCCAATCTTTGTAACTGTAACAGGGTCTGACATACTCCATCAATTCAATAACTTTTTCATAACAAACCTTTATGTCGTCTATGCAAAATAGGCCCAAACCACATAATGACAATGGTGCTATGCCATATATCCTCTTGTTGACACAAAAATAAGTGTTTATTAGAGGAAGTTCCTTGGGTATCCATTGTTTCCATAGATGTTTGTAACTCAAGGGAACCTTGACGTCGCCTATGCTCTCATTATCATAAGAACATGACCCCCCTTCAGCAAGAAAAAATTTCATGCCTTTATGGAATTTTCTTCTAATCTTTTGACCTCTAGTTGATCTCCCTCTTTGAGACATACTACATGTCTGGATTTCTCTTCTCTTCCTAAATTTTCCTCACTCAAGGAAGACAGATCTGAAAAATACCTATTTGGTGGTATATGCACTCATAAGGATGTTGGATGAAGTTCTTTCATGGTGATGTGATCCCAAGGTGACATTATGATTAATCTATCATTCCATCGCTAGAATTTCATAGGTTATAAGATAATTAAGTCTTGATAGATTGCAAGCTATTGTTACTACCATCCAAATGTGTCCATCACAAATCAAATCTACTTAACATTTTAACTCCCAAACTTTGTAACAAGTGTTAAATGTGACTATGGTCCACCAGTTACACAACCAAGGCCTCAAATGTATTCTCTAATTATAATCAAAGGACTTTTTCTCTTCATTCAAGTAAATAAACTTGAAGGGAAACACCACCAAGTGGTTTATTGGACACCTACATGACTAAAAATAGAAGCAAATTAACATTTAATTTCCATATGTCTAAGTGGTTAACGGGGAGGGAGTGTGTACTAGGCCTGGTTAAGTTATCATAAGTTTACACTTTGGCAATAAATTTTTTTTAAGTCATGTTAAATCTTCCTATGTCTAATTGCTAGGAGATTTTTGGTATGTCTTAAGGTAGGATGATTGATGAAAGAGCCCAAAGACTAGCCTTTCTCCATGGTATCCAGGTACACATAGCAACGGTCTTCTCTTATACGGTTGGACATGATTTAAAGAACTTAGCTAGGAATTATTCATTTAACCTAAGGTTTTCTCATAATGCCATCATTGGAAAATTATGATCAAATTCTTCTATTATGAAGAATTGGTCTATGTGCCTCTAGTAAGCACTATAAATGTTTGTAAGGATAAAATGACTAATTGCATTAGGTAGGAGAGAATCAACTTTGAGTTCTTCAAAGATTATATTCCTCTATTAATAATTTTTAAGGGTTGTATATGGAGGAGGTTATCACTACCAAGAAGGGAGGAGACCTTTCCTTGTATTCTTTTATAATTTTCATTATTCTTATTTATTTTACACCTACATTTACAAATACACATACATATGCCTTTATTGTTTTCATTTATTTCTCATGTAGTTTAATAGTTTGATTGATTTCATATTATATGTGTTGAAGACTTTAAAATTTCAATTACATTAATTTATTGATATGTTGTTTCTATAACACTACAAAACCATATGCTCTTTGCATTTACACTTTCATTTAGAAATACATATTTATATACATAGATATAAATTTCTTTAATGATATGTTGCATTTATTGTTCTAGGAGAGCATCCAGTAATTGCATTTACATTTACATTTAAAAATACATATACATACACACACATATGTGTGTGTGTGTGTGTGCGTGTGTGTGTGTATGTATATCATTTATATTCAGTGTTCAGAAACAACCCATTAAGTCTACACATGGATAAAAATTCATAAAATCAGATCTCCCATACATGTTTTGTTGAAACCTAGGCTTGAACCTCTCATTTCACATGCTTTTCTTCACAAAATTATTGAGGACAACAGCTATACCTTCTTTATTTCTCATCCTACGCCCTATTCGCATCCTACAATTACAACAAGATCCATGGGGCTTCACACAAGCTACAATAATCACAAAGTGTAAGAGCCCCTTTATATCATGTTTGGACTACAAAACCCTAAAAAATAGGGTAACTCAAATTATGATTTGTTGGTGAGTTGTATGGACAAAATCATTAGCACCAGCTCATTCTTGGAGTCTTTTGAAAGAGAAGTGATTCAGGTGGTAGTTAAGTACAAACCTTATAGTGTCAAGGTGAATGAGGTGATCAATTTTGATTGGCTAACTGATGAAGAGTACTAGAAATGGGTAAATGTATATTTAACTGAGGAAGAGTGAAAAGGAGTAGGCTGCTAACGGTTGACAAATGAGTTGTTGCAGTTACAATAGATTCCAAAAAAAAAATTTGGTGATAGTCTAGGCACATAATTCTTGAAGTTTTTTGTTGCTGCATCAACCATTCTCAGCGGGCACGATGAACAAGAAGATTCTCTAGGGAGATTGTTGTTGTAAATTTTTTAGAATATCACAAGGCGGTCCAATTGGTTGGTGACAGGTGTGCTATCTGACCCGATGCTTGTTTGCTCCTCCTTTTTCTATAAGAAGGATTTTGAGGCCAGAAGTATGGGTTAGCAAGTTAGATATTTTTGGTCGAGTCTAGATGAAGTTGCAAAGCAAATTGTAAAGTCTAATGGTTTTAGGGAAAATGCAATTTAGGTTTTGATTCATTCTGTAGTAGGTTTTGAATTCATGGGGATTTGATGTTTTATGACAGTACTAGAATTTGAATTAATATGATTAATTCAAACTCATGTCTCTCCATTGTACAAGCATATTTGAATTTTGAGTAAAATGATCAAGGGTTGTTTCATTCATCTCACTGTTGTGGTGTGTATGATTCTTGTTTTAGGTTTAATTCAAGGAATTAATTAAAATGCTTGAATGGGATTGTAGGTGGATATGTTCTGTATAAGCTATTTTATTTTTTTTGTCTTATCATATACCATTTTACAAGAATGGGGGTGCTAATGTATGAGAAGATCTTTGGAAACTAGGCATGAAAATTGAAGGTTAAAGAGAATGAGGGTGCCAAACTTACAGTACTCATTACCCCGGTCGCCGATTTTCC
>VDFB02000002.1:13534150-13603703 GCA_007258455.2 Sequoia sempervirens | reverse complement strand
AAATATCAAACACAAATTTTGTGCTCCTTTGCAAGGACTCCAACTCTTTGATGCAAACATATAAGCACAGGTTTTTGAAAGAAAAAAGGCTACTCTTCATTTTAGATGCAATGCTATTTTCCTCATGTTTATCTTATTTTCCTTATTTGTTTTAATAATACTACTCAATCTAACGAGCTTTGGCATTCGTAATATTTGATGGGGTTATTGATGTGCTTGTCTCTTTCCATGCATTCTTCATACTGACACTGTACAATATTATGTTTTTCTATACCTATTTATCATTTATTTTATTTCTTTTCTTGAGCATTTTTCTATTGTTGTGCTTGAATTTATTAAATTAAAATGAGATTTATGCCCAGCTTACTAGAAAGCGCTCACATCTACAACTATGTCTATTGTACTACAAATGTAAAAAGAATCCATTTTCGAGACTTTAAAAAAATTGAAAATAGTTAAGTTATATTTCCAATAGTGAATTTCTAGATCTTATCAATAATCAAGTGCATTACACCCGTGAGGTAGATTATATTCGTGGGAGGCCCCCCTATTCATAGGGAGGTAGATTATTGTTGATACGTCTCAGGTCAGTCCCGAAGGGCCCATCCAATGGTCTTGAGCTACTGAATTAATGAGGAGCTACTCCTACTTCCATTAACAAGGAGCTACTCCTACTTCCTGAACCCCCAGGGATGGCCTAAGATAGATCCAACTATTGACTAGAAATTAGTTGATTAGAACCTTCCTTCCCCACAAATGAACCATGCCTCCACCCACCATCTTGCACTTGAAGGATGGTAGTTTGATTAAGGATTGGTCCCACCAGTAGCGACCCCACCAGGGGGTGGGAGGATATAGGGATGGCACCAACCCCACCGGGCCCCCCCGATAGGTAGATTATATTCGTGGGAGGCCACCCCTATTGCCACCCACCCACCTCGGATGGAATTCAATAACTATGGAGTAGAGGGCAATTGACTTCATTAGATTGTTCAACCAGAAGGTCCTTCATTAGGTGCCTGGAGAGGCCTCTAATACAAATGCACATTGCATTGACACACTCGACTACATAGATGATGTTGTGCCCTCAACCCATCTATATCAATAGGGGTCGGGGCACCATTCCCACCCTAGGCCTATCCCTATATCCTCCCACAAATATAATCTACCTCCACTATAGTTCCCACCCACCCAGTGGGGTTCGGCGGAAGATAAAGATCAGAATGGAGATTTTGAACCATAATACACCTACCAATGCACCCATTCTATCCCACCTGAGATGAATAGGTCGGTCTCAGAGGGCATGGGCGTGAAACACCCTATAGTTGATAGTAGGGGATTGACCCACTTGATTGAACCACTTGGAGTTCTAGTCCTAGTTCGTAACAATTAGATAGGGGAGGTAACAAGCATGCTCCTTCATAATATCAAACTTTGGATGGGGTTTCCAATCCTAAAGTTGGGGGGTGGGTGGGAGATAGTAGTTGTTGAATTGGAGGAGATAAATTCTAGTTGAGGCATCAGGAATGCGGACCTTAGACTAACCTGAACTAAACACTATGATTCCCTCCCACCCAATGAACTGTGGGGTCTACAACCCCACCATCCCATAGGCCTTAGGGTGGGGGATACCCTCCCCCTCCCCTTTTCTCACCTCGGCCCCCTCGCCTAGGCTTTGTTATCGACCTGTTAGTCTATGTAACACGGTTGGGGCTGGTAAAATGTCCTGATGGGGGTGGGAGCATTAATAGGGGTGGTCTGGGGCAAGATATTGTATATAACACATGCCCTCGACACATCTAGATGCTTTTTCAAGCTAAAGAAAGTTATTCCCCTCCCCAGGAGGAAAGAAAGTTTAGCCATCCCACACCAGGCAAGACCCAACCAATGAACCAGGGCTCCACCCACCGTCCTGCTGTGGTAGGAGTGAGAGTGTAACCATCATGAACCAAGTCTCGACTGAACTTCACTTTAAATTAAAAATACATACAATTGTTAAAAAATTAGAATTTATTTGTAGACTAAAATATTTCTAAAAAAAAAACATTGAATTTTTAGAATAATTGCAATAAATTTTCTCACAAGCACAACATTCACATATTTAGTATCCGCATTCCAAACACAAATATAATATTTCAATTCTTTCGCAAGTGCGATTTATAATTTTCAATTAAATTCAATATTAATTTATAATGTTCAGTGCATTTTCAAATTTAAATTGAATATATATAAATCTAAGCATTTATTTCATTACATGTGTTGGTCCAATTATTATTCTTTCAATACATCAATATACATATGACTGCAATAACAATTTGTTTTACTAAGTTTAACTATATATATGCTTTCACCTTGCCTTGTTCAATCTTCCACTTTCATCTAAATTGAATTGAATTATACTCTGTTTCCAAGAATATTCTTAATTAATGTTTTCCACTTCTTGCTTTCACAATACATAGACAATCCTTAATTTATTTTTAAAATGCATGGTAAAACTACTAAATACTTTGAACAACAATTTGCAAACAATTTTTACATGTTTTCAACAATTTGCTACGACAATTTATACTCACTAGACTAATTTACAAATACTTTGAACAAGTTATCCAAATGTATAAACCAACATAAATGGTTTACGTTTAATAAAACAACAAATGAGCATTTATTTAAAATATATTTCCAACAATCATTCTACAAATGTTTTTGTGCGTACATGAATAATGTGAGTGCATAAGAAAATAATACAACACACCAATGAAACATTATATTAGAGAATTCAAATGATAATCAAAATAACAAACTCCCCAATGGCATCTCATTTTCCTCTATCTCCAAGGATTCTTTAAGTCATTTTGCTCTCAGATTGTTTGTGCACATGAATTTTCAAATGACAACTTGAAGAATGAGAGATGTTGGAAATGCAAGAAATATTTCCTACACTACATCATTGTAAATGATATGCTAAGATTAATGATGTTGCTATGATATTGATAATGAAATGATATGATGAAACTGCATAAATTAAGATGCAGCTAATGGTAATGCCATGATTAATCTACTTGATTCTAAAATATAAACACTAAAATGCTAATGCTAAGATGATAATACTAAAATGACAATGCTCTCTAAAATTTTGCAGAGTTTAATTATGCTCAACTCTCTATATGAATTGTTGTAAATGAGGCTCTATTTATAGATTTTTCCAAGGCATAAGCTTAGGTGGCAAGATTCAATGGTTTGGATTCGATCTGGAGAGATGGATGGTTGAGGGTGAAGAGGTTAGAAAGAAAAGGGGAGTGTGTTCCCTTTAGAAGAACAAACTTCCAAGTGTGAAGAGGAATCAAATGGAAATGAAAGCCAAGTGTCCCAAGTTAGTTTGAATTTGTTGAGGATAAATGCCATATTAAATATTAGAAATATTCAATTTCATGAGACACATGATGAGGTGGAAGGTGAGAAGAAGTTAGTAGAAATGTGCTTAAATTCAAATTTAGAATTCAAATTTAATAAGAGAAGGTTAATTAAATAAAACAAACCAATTAGATTTATTCATTTAATTAAGAAATGGAGAAAATGATTTAGGATAGGAAGAAATATAGAAAATAAACTATATAAATAAATTTTGCAATTTATTTATAAGTAGACGAACAAAAGATCATTAATTAAATAACATGTATTTAATTAATTCCTCCAGACCAAATTTAAGTGTACACATTTTTCCCCTGAAGTGATGTGTTTGTGACACATTGCTTCAAAGAAAAATTTGCTGATAGTGCCGATAAAAATTTTCGATATGCCCCAGATGCTAACTTTCAAGTGATGTTGTGTGTATGCACCCTCAGGAGATAAATCAAGAAATTTTGAATTTTTAAGATTTTTTGAATTTTTGAATTTTTTATGATTTTTTGATGATCTTAAAATTTTATGATGTTGAGACGATTTATCTCCTGATAAAGAAGACTGACCTGCCAATTGATTAAATGATGCCCTGGTGAAAAATAAAAACAATCCCACTTAATTAACCTCCAATTACCCCTTTTAAAATATAAAAAGATGAAAAAGTGAGCTCATTTGAATTCATTTGCATTGGAGTGATTGAGCTGATTTAGTAATTGAGCAAAATGGTGATCCCATACCACACCCATCGATTCGAGCGAGTTCGATGGCACAACTGCCCTGCTATGTATGGACCTCTAGTACGTACCCTGAAAAACCTCATTTTGAAATTTGAAATTATTTTAGTGTGTTTTTCATGTTTTTAAATTTTATTTATTGCGTTATAGCGCATTTAAGGTTTGATTTACCACATAGGTAGGTTATTTTAGTGCATAAAACTGTTTAGCGCATTTTGATCACAAAATGGTGCATAGATTGATTTGTTTAGCACATCTATAGAATTAGCACATATATATCACAAAGTAGTGCATTTGTTAAAGTTTTAGCGCATAGGGTTTTGGCGCATTTGATGACTGTTTTGGGGCATTGATGGAATTTGATGGTGCATCCATAGTTTCAATGCTTATACATGTTGTTTTAGTGCATGGATGGTATTTGGTGGCACATCCATTGATTTAGCGCATGGATGCACTGTTTTAGCACATAGACACCAGAATTGAATTTTGTTGATTTCTCTCCAAGTGTTTTGGATGTTTGATGATCACGTCAACCATAATTTTGATGATGTTTGATGATTGATATCATGATAGGTGAGAGTCATTGATAGGATAGATGATGATTGACCTCATCATGGGTGAGAGTCAATGATAGATGCTAAATGAAATTTGAGAAAAATATCATTAGAGGTGATTAGATTGATTGATAGGTTGATTGATAAAATATTGATTTGCGATATGTCATGATTATAGAAGGATTTTAGAGTTCTTCAGTCTCAGGAGCACTTCCTGAAGACCTGGGACATGATTCCACATCTGGTGCTGGTTGATTTGGATATTATTGCATGATGTGGTTTTTCTTCTTTGATTGATATGCCCCAGTATAGGATAAATAGGAGACTATTGACAACATTAGCTAAGAGGTGGCATAATGAACACAACACCTTCCATCTGGCCACTAGTGAGATGGTAGTTACCCCTGAGGATGTGTACCATATATTGGGTATTCCCATGGTTGGTGAGCTAGTCATATATGACCAGACAAAGCAGGGCAGTACCGAGGCATTGAGGAGGATCTTTCATGATGATGGGATTAGCCGATATGAGATCCCATGGCAAGAGATGGTCAATTTGTATAAGCCCTTACCATGTGTTCTAGCTGGATTTGTTGGAGGTTTCCTATGTCCTGACTATAGGTCGAAGGGACTGTCCATTGGTTGGGGCCCTGATACTAGAGAGTATGATTACATAGGGGATTAGATGTGCATGGGGTTCCTATATGTTGGCGCACTTATATCACAATTTGCATCAAGTGGTGTATCTTGGGGCTATGAGTTTATCAGCTGGAGTGACATTGCTTTAGATTTGGGCTTGGGAGCACATAGTTATTACTCGGCCTATGGCGGATAGAGATCATCTAGTTAGAAGGCCATATGTCTTTGGATACATAGGTCTAGTTGTCTAGCACAAGTTGGGAAAATTGGAGTATTGGTGTCGAGTTCTTGATGATCTGGAGACCGTCACATGGAGACCCTACTTAGATTGTGAGTAGTGGTCTGAGGATGATATTGGGATGCCATATATTTTCACTTTGAGGTACTTGATTGGGTGGACACAGTTTTTTATTGAGAGATTCTTGCTTATGAGGGTGCTTCGCAGTATGGCTGAGTTTAGGTTATGCCCCAGGGAGTTGCATTATATGCACGAAGATGACAAGATATTCCAGAGTGGGGACCCACCCTATCCTATGATGTAGCTTGCAAGGAGTATTTTGGATTGCAACCACAGATATGTGATTACTGTCCAAAGATCATAGATGGTTTGATGACAGATGATTATGCTCAGTATTTCTTCACACATTCTTTCTTGAGGATATCTAGTCTAGATGCACTAGCACTGACATTGGATGATGATGAGAGAGCATTGTAGCAGGCACCGAGATGGAGGAGGGATGGGGGAGATGGTGAGGATGAGGAGGGAGATGGCAGGGATGGAGGAGATGATGGGGATGGTGGAGATGGTGGATATGGGGGGCATGGAGGTGGTAGACAGATACTGGATGCCAGAGTATCTTGGAGGAGGAGATCTATGATGCCTTCAAGACAACATTAGACAAGGCCATCACAGATTTAGATTCGCGTGCCTTCCTGTCAGTAGTAGGCATGGATAGATTCCTTACAGGAATAGGTGTAGGGTTTACAGGAATAGTTAATGTAGGCATAGGCATAGATTTTCTCTCTAACAATAGAGAGAGATGCTATGAGGCAAAGATATGAGCATTTAGAGGCCTTGGCTAAGAGATTACATAGAATTTTTGAGGGGACCACTATAGGGGTTATGCTCAGAGAGGTTCAACATTCATCCAGAGAGGCAAAGTACTATAGATTACGATACTATGAGGTAGTTCCTACGGAGCAGCGTGCCCCCAGTTATGCACAGTCTATCAGTGCTAGATCAGGTCAGAATCATCCTTGGACTATGAGCAGGGGTGTAACTAGGCCACCTCCCAGAGATCCATCAGGAAGGGATCTAGGTGCAGGTCCATTTGGTGGTGTTGTGGGATGCACAGTGAGGCCTACATTGTCTAGGGGGAGGAGCACATATCCTTTGTGTTCACATTTGATGTACTGAGACTTGATGTATACATTTATTTAGTTAGAGACATTATGATTTCTTTCCATGTTATTGATGTATCTCTCCACATTCTAGGATATCATTGTACACTTGACATTGATTATTTCAAGATTATATGAGATGCAGTGGATACTATAGATCTATATGTTGTCTATATGCTTTTATGATGAGTGTTTATGATGAATGCATTTGATTTCAATCCTATATGCTATGTGATGTTTATATGATTATGCCATGGGTATGTATGGATGAAATAATGAAATGATGATGCATGGATTATGATTCTATATAGCCTTTATGGATGATGTTTTATAATATATGAGATGCATTTGATCATGTAGATAAGATGTGATGAACTTTATTTTTTTTCTAATGCAAATATATGATCTAATGCATGGATGGATATATGATAATGCTTTCTAATGTATGTATTATATGACAATGATGATATTTTTTTGTTAATGTCAAATGTACTCAATCCTTTAATGAGAGAGGTAGAATAATTTTGAAATTAGCCAGCCTTGGAAAATCTAAAATGTAGATGCAAAACTAATATGGATGTATTTTATCTTAACCATGCAAATGTAAATATGCAATGTTGTCATTTTGTCAGCCAATTTGTTGTGCTTGGTATCATCATTGAGATTTTAATATGTTGAAAGTTAGTACAAGCATCAATGGTATAATTAAACCATGATGACCTGAGTACAACTTCCATGGATTTTTGATATTGCAAGGTAATACAAGCATCTAGGCATAATTGAACCGAGATGACCTGAGTATTACTTACATAAAATAGACAAGAGTTAATCCTTTTCCTATGCAAATTCAGAATGTCATCAATGATACTTTGTAGAGCATGTCCCACAACAAATTTACATAGTAGTAATGATCAACTCACAAAAAATAGACAAAGAAAAATTATACTCCATCATAGCTTCTTTAGTCCATGACATCCTTGAGTTGCTCTAGAGAAATGATAACAAAAATCAAGATACAACAGTTGAACATGCATGCAAAAGTGATTAAACCATGATTCAGAAGAACATCATCTAGTTAGATTTTGTTTGACCGATCTTGCTATTGATTTGGATGATTGTTTTTTTTTTTTAAATTGTGATTGATGTTCAATGTTGAGTTTTCATTGTGATCATTATGTTTGCTATGTTGTCTTACTGTTTCTTGTCTGTTATGTTTTAAGCTCAAAGTATGTTGCCCCCAGTGAGTTCAAGATTTTTCCCCTAGTGAGAAACAAACCATTTATTGCAAAAATATGCAATGATCCCCAAGCTAGGATGAGACATGACCACGATGCCCAGATATGTACATGAGGTTTGTAAGATGGACATGCATAATGGTGGAAAAAAGTGGACGATCGACACACGTTCCAATAGATGGAAAAGCTAATCTAACACAAATAGCGCCTATTGCTAGGTTTTCACTACTTGTTTTTATTGCACTTTTTCCAATTTTATGATATTTTTTTGTTGTCACCAAGATGCCTGTTTTCCAAGTTTTCATCAAGGTGAAGATTTTTTTAATTTTTCACTTTTTTTGTATTTTTTCCTTTTTTACTTTTTGGATTATTGATCTTTTTTTCTTTTTTGGATTTTTGTGCTTTTTTTAATTTTTTTTGGATTTTTTTGCTTTTTGGATTTTTCTGCTTTTTATCGTGCACTGGATGAGTTATGAGTAAAAATTCTTAAGATGGATGCTATTGATAGGTTCTTCAAATAGGTCTCCTTCAAGTGTAGATAACTAATATGCTCTAGATTCATAGACTAATATAATGACAAAAGGACCTAGCCAGTTAGGTTTAAATTTTCCCTTCTTTTCTCGATCTTGTTGATTGTGAGGATTCTCTTTTAGGACCAAGTCATCAACCTGAAATGTTCTTGGTCTTACCTTGTGATTATAGCTCCTTGAAATTCTTTTTTGATAAGCTTTTAGATGATCAACAACATGTTGATGACGTTCATCTAACAATTCCAACTCTTGTACTCTAGATACTTGATAGTCTTCCTCTAAAATGATTCCTTTCAATGATACTTGGAGTGAAGGTAACTCAACCTCAATAGGTATAATCACTTTTGATCCATACACAAGGGCATAGGGTGTGGCTCCTATAGGGGTATGAATGCTAGTATGGTATGCCCACAAAGCAGGGTTTAGTTGAACATGCCAATCACGTCCAACATCATTGATAGTTTTCTTTAGGATTTTCAAAATGGTCTTATTTGAGGCTTCTTCTTGGCCATTCCCTTGAGGGAAATAGGGTGTGGAAAATCAGTGTTGGATATGAAACTTTTCACAAAGTTCTTGCACATCTTGGTTTTTGAAGGGCCTACCATTGTCAGTGACAATGGAGCTAGGGATGCCATACTGACAGACAATGTAATTCAGGATGAAAGAGACAATTTGTTAACCAGTGATGGTGGTTAATGGGATAGCTTCAATCCACTTTGTGAAATACTCGGTGGTTGTGATTACGAATTTATGTCCATTAGAGGAAGATGGATGAATCTTACCCACAAGATCAAGTCCCCATTGACAGAAAGGCTAGGTTGATGTGAATGGTTGCAGCTCCTACGCCGGTGCATATATGAGATTTCCATGGACTTGACACTTCTTACACTTCATGACAAATTGAAAAGATTATTTCTCCATGTTTGACCAATAATATCCCAAGCATAGGAGTTCCTTAGCTAGAGTAAGACCACTTGAATGAGTACCACAAATACCTACATGAAATTCTTGTAAAGCGGTTTCAGATTCATCACGTTCAAGACATCGAAGGAGAGTACCATTGAGACCTTGTCGATAAAGTGTATCAACTATCAGGGTGTGTCGAGCTGCTTGACAGATAAAGTTGCATTTTTGGTTCTGAGATAGATTAGGTGGAAGGGTATTCTCTCTCAAATAGGTATAAATCTTCCCATAGATTGAAGAATTGACCTCAACTAGATGGTACACAACTTGGGATTCAGGATTGTCATATGCGAGATTAAACAATTGTTCCACCATGAATTCATAACGACTTCATTTTTTTGGTATTTGTAGAAGAGAAGAAATGGTTGCCATGGAATCTGCAACTTTGTTGTCTACTCTTGGAATTTTTTCAAACTTGATCTCAACAAAGTATTTCTTGAAGTCATCTACCATTCCCTTGTATGGCATCAACTTGTCATCTTTTGTTTGATAGTCATCATTAACTTGATTAATGACTAATTGGGAATCTCCATAAACCTGTAGTTCTATGATTTTCCATTCCATTCCTACCTTGATACCAATGATTAGTGCTTCATACATAGCCATGTTGTTAGTGTAGGGGAACATCAACCTTTCAAGGTTTTGGGATAGTGTGTCCTTGAGGAGTAACAAATAGGATTCCAGCACCCGATCCATGTTGAGTGTAAGATCCATCAAAGTATAATATCCAATGTTGTGTTGTTAGTGTGAGGACATCTGCATCTAGGAATTCAATGTGCATAGGATGGTTATCTTGCAATGGTGCTTCAACTAACTGTTCTACTATTTCTTGGCCCTTGATTGCTCTTTTATCCACATACTGAATGCCAAACTCACTCAATATCATCACCCACTTTTCTAATCTTCCTGTTAAGTTGGCTTTGCTAAGTAGATATTTTAATGGATCTATCTTGGCTATTAGTTTGATGGTATGTGTTAACATATAGTGTCACAATTGTTGAGTAGAAAATGCCACTGCTAAACAATCTTTTTCAATGAATGTATAGTTAAGTTCATAGCCATTCAGTGTTCTGCCGATGTAGTAGATTGCCCTTTCTTTTCCTATAGAGTCTTTTTGTACTAGCAGAGCTCCCAAAGATACCTCAGTAGTTGCTATGTAGAGTAGAAGTAGTTTTCCCTCAATTGGTGGTACCAATATAGGTGGATTCATCAGATATTGTTTCAATTGATTAAAGGCAGCTTCACATTTTTCATCCCATCTAAAAGAAACATTCTTGTGTAACAAATTATTAAAAGGATGACTTTTGTCCACCAGTTGTGCGATGAATCTTTTGATGGATTGTAATCTTCCTTGTAGAGATCTTAGTTGGCTAATGTTCTTAGGAGGTGGAATTTCCATGATGGATTTAACCTTAGTTGGATCTACTTCGATGCCTTAGCTGAGACTATGTATCCTAAGAGTTTTGTTGATGTTACTCCAAATACACACTTCTTTGGATTTAAACGCACATTGAACTTTTCCAACCGGGTAAAGATTTTATCCAAGATTTCTAGATTCCCTTCCCTGGTGAGTGATTTTGCTAGCAGGTCATCCACATAGTCCTTCATGAATGTGTGCATCATTTCATGAAATATTGTTGTCATTGCACGCTGATAGGTGGCTCCTGCATTCTTTAACCCAAAAGGCATGATGTTCCAACAAAATGTACCCCATGGGCATGTGAAAGCTATTTTGTCTTGATCCTCTAGTGCAATTTTGATCTGATTATAGCCTGAAAAACCATCCATGAGTGATAGCATTGCATGTCCTGCTATTAAATCCACGATGATGTCTATATTGGGAAAAGGAAAGTTATCCTTTGGACAATCCATGTTAAGATCCTTAAAATCTATGCATATTCTAATGTTGTTGTTTGGTTTGGAGACCGGTACAATGTTTGAAATCCATTCTACATAGTCAATTGGTAGATGGACCCTACGTCTAATAATTTTTTTTAATTCTGCTTTCACTAGTAGGGCGATGTGTGGATGCATTTTTCTCAATTTTTGCTTTACTGGCTTCACTCTAGGTGTTATGGATAAATGATGCATAATTAGATCTAGATCTATTCCTGGCATGTCATCATAGGACCAAGCAAAATTGATTTGTCTTTCTTCAAAGAATTTGGTGAACTTGGCTTTTCTTGCTCTGTCATGGGTACCACTAGGTGTAGGGTCTTTGCTACTTCTACAGTACCAATGTTCATGGATTGCATAGGGCTCAACCAATACTAAAGATATTTCTTGATAGTTCTAAGGAAGAGTGTCAAATCTCTCATCCTTCAATGCCTCAGAGAGGTTTTCACCATTGGATACGCTCTTTCTTTTTACTTTTTGATGATCTAATACTACCATTGCATGGTTTTCACCATTAGATCAATTTTTTGTATTCTTTATTTTGTAGCTAAGAGATTTGGCACTCCCTTGGTTTGAAGCTTCGTTATGAAATTCATTGGTGGAACTTGTTTCTAGATTTTTTGAACAAAGGAAGTTGACAATGGCATCATCATCTAAAAAGATAGGGATATCAAGCAACTTGCTTTGTTTCGAGTCAATGAGTTCAGGATGTATCAAAGGTAAGGAATCATCAGATTGTTCAATGTAAAAGGTGGTAAGTGCAATGATGGAAACATTTTCAAGGTGTTCGATAACAATGTCAAGGTCTATAATGTTACTCTCCTTTGAATGATCTATCTCACTCGATGTCTGATCATCCTCACTAAAGTCATCGATATGTAGTGGTCTAGACCCTAAAATTTTTCCCTCCATACGTATTGGTGCATACCTCTTTATCACATCGATTTCTTTGTCTTCAAAAGATACTTCAGATAGTGAATCACATTCATATTCATTTGAGTCTGTTTCAAAACTAGCTTGCAATTAGAGGATTCACTCACAAATCTGCTGAGTGGTTTCTTCTTTTGTCTCTTCTTTGTATCCTAGCCCTGTCTTGTCTTTTGCATTGATTGTGATAGGCTAAATTGGTTCCACAATACCTTCTTTTCATTTGCCAATAGGGCCTTTCCCTTCATATCCCATCTTTTCTAAGATTGAGAAGCGTTTACCATATTGTTTTGTTTGTATGCTCGAATTTGTTGCTTGGAATTATTCTTCATCTTTGTAAAGCCAATTTAGAATGTCTTTGTCTTTAGATTCATCAACTAGAGTGCCTACTTTTACAAAAAAATTGTCGAAGAGTGTGATGGGTTGTGAAGATTGTTGTCTAGATGTTGATGGTTTTCCATATGTTTTTGAAGAAGGTAGTAGTTGTGAGAGACCTAAGGATTGCTCAATTGAATACTCACCCATGCCTTTATCTTTCAACTAAATCTTTTTCTTAAATTTTTTTGACAAGGAATTGAGTTGGCTTTCATTACTTGAGGAAATAGGATCACCAATGCTTTTATCTTTTGATTCAACCTTTTTCTCAAACTTTTTTGACAAGGAATTGAGTTGGCCTTCATTGCTCAAAGAAATAGAAGTGTGAGCTTCTCGGTTGTGTGGTACAAAAACATCTTGAACTGTCTTGAGAGTGTTGCAGTATTGAGGATTATTAGAATCTGTTGAAATTGTGATCTCTTGTCCATTGTAAGGGAATTTCAAGCATTGATGATATGTTGATGGCGCTGCTTTCATTTCATGGATCCAAGGTCGACCGAAGAGTATGTTGTATGTCAGATATTTTTCTAGAACTTGGTAGATTATATCTTTTTGAACTAGTCCCACTTGAATTGGAAATACAATCAGTTCTTGAGAGGATCTTTCTTCATCATCATAAGCTTTTATGGTGATCTTAATTCTTCTAGAATCTATGGCATTTTTTGAAAATCCCATTGCACAGATAAGCTTTAAAATGAATATATTTAGACCAACTCCTCCATCTATTAAAATGTGTTTGACCCGATGTTTATGGATTACAACCTCAATATGGAGTGGTGCATTTTGTGGATGAGTAAGGGATGCATCATTGTTTTCTGAGAATGATAAACAATGGGGTGTACTCAAATGTCCCACCATGGCTTGGAATTGAAAAAATTCTAGATTAGTTGGTACTGTGGTGTCCACCAAAGCCTTTTCTAGAATTTCCTTATGGGTTGGTGAAATTTTAAGAAGTTCCAATATGGATATCTACGTTGTAATCTTTTGCAATTGGTCCACTATATTGTATTGATTTGAAGGGGCAGTAGGTGTTTTAGATGTACTTCCTTTCAATATAAACTTGGATTGTGCTCTTGTGGTCACATTTACTAGTAGGTTGTCTTGTTTATTGTTGATTTTGATGATTTTGATTTGATTATCAGTTGCAACAACGTCTTGTTTATGCTTGATTTTGATGTTATTAACTTGATTATCAGCTGCAGCAATGTGTTGTTTATTCTTAATTTCGATGTCAGTAGTTTGATTATCAACAAAAAAAAATTGAAGGATGGTAGAATCATAGACATAGTTCACATTTTTCCCTTTGTTTGTCGAAGAGGATTCTCCATTTTCATAGTTGGGTAGAGGGTTTTTGAATGCTCCATGATCAACATTTGTTTGAGGCCCTTCTATTGATATTTCACATCTATCTATCAAGTCTTGCACCAAATGTTTTATTTGCATACAATCATTTGTTTTATGACCTTTGTTTCTATGAAAATCATAGTAATATGCATCATTCTACCATGATGGTTTGACTCTTGGTTCAAAATCTCGTGCTTTTGGTAATGTTATGATTTTATTTGCAAGAATTTATTTTAATGCTGATTCAAGTGACTGCCCCAAAGGTGTAAATTTTATGTGATTTGATGGTGTTCGATATGGTGGTGGAGCTGGATTAGATTCACAGCTATTTTGATTATTTTTGGGTGTAAAACCTAATAAATTGAAGACTGGTTTTGTGTTATATGTATCAGTTGTGCCATCATTACCAACAGTCTTGTTTCTTGTCTAGAAATTTGATTTATCATTGCTGTTATAATGATTGAAAGATTTTATATGTTTGGTCCTTCATTATAGATTTTTAATACTCCTATTTTAACCAAGGCTTCCTCAATTTTAAGTCTATTTTTTATCATCTTTTCAAAGCTGGGTGGACATTGCAATTGGAGTCTATAACTCATCTCACCATTTAGATTGTCAATAAAGATCTCCATCTTTTCTCTCTTAGGTACAAGACATGCATATCTAGCAAATAATAATCTCCATCTTTGTAAAAATGTGAGAAATGATTCCCCTTTTTTTTTGTTTTGTGTTACAAAGATCTTTCATGGTTATTTCATGTTGAATGTTGTAGGAATATTAGGTGATAAACTTATTTACCAACTCTTCAAATGATCTAATACTTAGTGGGAGTCTTGAAAACCATTCCATGCATTGACCACCCAAACTTCTTGGAAGTAATCTCATTTGATAGGTCTCTTCATGTGCAAATTCCAAGCTCATGGTGCAAAATTCTCTTACATGATCTTGAGGATCATTTTTTCCATTGTATTTTTCATATTTTGGAAGATCATAATTTGGTGGAAATGGTATCATGTTCAAACTTCTATCAAAGGGATAAGGGCATATGTCTTGTAGCAAATATATTTTGGTTGTTCCCCTTTACATGTCTTGGATTTGTTGTTGAAGATTTTACATTTGTTGAGTTAAAGCATTCATTGGATTTGTGGTTCATGAGTGAGCTTCTATTTTCTTGGGAGCTCCCTTCAATTGGTTGATATCAAAGTCATTGGGTAGTTTCACACCTTGGTTTTCCAACATCAAAAAGTATTTCTCTCAATATTTTTCTAAAATTTTCTCCATGAACTTGTGAAATTTAGGGTCTTGTTGAGCTTGTTGGATGTCCTCATTTGTTATCTCATCTATTTCAGGTTGGTGAAATTTGTGAAAGGGATTTTCTTCTCCTTCAACCATGATGGTTTTGGTTTCTGCTTCTTTTTCTCTGAGTTTTTGTTTTTGAGCTCTTGTTAAAATGGGCATGCAAGTGTTAAAGGTTTGCTATAATTTGATCTTTGTTTTAGGAGTGCCAATGAAATACCTAAGTCAAATAGGATGATAGATCCTATTGATGAGACTAAGGTTAAATCTAATGTACAACGTTTGTTTAGTGATGAAGGATGATAGATCATGATGATGAAACTTAGCTAAATAATCATAGATGAGATTGGTGATTTGGGAACTTTAAGTTGTTTGATCTAAGTTTAGGTAAAGGAATTTCACTTGCAAAAGCCAGTTTCTTCAAGGTTAAACCAGTGTTGTGATGATGAATGAACTCTACTTTGGAAAAAGTCCCTAAATGTGATTCTAATTGTCTGACAGACATTCAATTTAGCTCTTTGTTTGTGAATCAGATGGATGCGCTAAAATAGGTTGCAGATGTGCTAAAAGATGGGACAAATGTGCCAGAATAGAGCTTGGATGTGCTAGATTGTCTGCTACATGCGCCAAAACAAAAAATTTATGCACTAAAAGATGAGGGAAATGCACCAGAATATACCCTAGATGCGTTGGAAGATGTTGGGAATGCGCTAGAACAAACTCTATATGCGCTAGATTGTCCCTATATGTGCTAGATTGTCCCTTATATGTGCTAGAACAGAAAGTGTATGCACTGAAAGATGAAGAAAATGTGCTAGAAAAGACCATTTATGCGTTGAAAGATGTGGTAAATGCATTAGAACAAGCTAGAGATGTGCTAGACTATGAACTCAATGTGCTAAAATATGAAGTTGATGCACTGGAAAATGAGGTAAATGAACTAGAATGTGGCCTATATGCACTGAAAGGTGTGATGGATGCACCTGAATACACTACTGAATTTGACACCATTTTCTGACGGACGTTCATCGGTGGTTCAACAAATCTTTGTCGGAGTAGCGACGAAATGGCGAAAACATTTTCGTCGCTGTTTTTTTGTCGCAAGCCCGATGATGAATTAAACATCAAAAAAATAGCGTAGATTCGTCAGTCGTCGACATCATAAAATGGTTCAGATGTTCATCAGCATTTCGACGAAATGGGCGTTGAAAGAACACTAGAATTTCGTCGCCAGTTCAACGAAATGGGAAAGTATTTATGACGAAGCCTTTGTCGCAGCTAAGTAACTTTGTCAGACCTATTATGTGGTTCATCGGTAATGTATGTCAAAATTGCAACAAAAAGGGCAAGGAGTTACGACGAAGCCTTTGTCGCAGCTAAACAACTTCGTCAGACCTTTTTATGTTATTCGTCGGTCGACTTCATCACAATTACGATGAAATGGACAAGGCGTTACGACGAGCCTTTGTCATAGCTATAGCAACTTCGTCGAACCTTTTCGGTGATTCGTCAGATGTGTTCATCAAAATTTCAATGAAACAATGCAATTTAAAATATATATATATATTCGTTGAAATGTACCATCGGTGAGAGATCAATCAAGTCACGTCCCTTCGTATTCAAATATCAGGAAATTATTTTATTCGAGCTCTAAACTATTCAAATATTAAGGATTTAATTAGCTATAAGATGGAAAGTTGTTGTTTAGACATAATCCATCATCTTTTACATGTCTTTATTCACTCCTAGCGCTTTAGATAAATTTGTGTAAATAAGACAGAAATGTGAATCTTTTATGACAAAGAAAATTCTTAAAAGGAGGGGGGAGAGAGCAAAGGGTAGGGGGAAAGAGAATGCTTGAATGTATAGCAAAGTATAACATTTTGATCATTATAAGAATGAAATGAATCTTAAGTTTGAAGCATTAATATCATTTACAACATTTATGATCAAGAATGAATGTAAGTAGAGAAACTTTTGATACCTGCAGATGGTACAAAATTTCATGGTTAAGTCAAAGCCTCCCATCAACAACAAGATCCAAATATCCGTGTATCTATCTCAATCGAGCCTCTAAACCCTTCAGAGCTATCAATTTTTCCACTAACCTATTATGCACAAAAGTTAAATTTTAGAGTTATGTCACCACTAAAAATAGAAGAAACAGAGCTTTGAAACCAAATCCACACACAACACAATGTGGTATTCATACAAAGCCATACAAACAAACTAAACTCAGAACATTGGAATGGAAACAACTTCAAATTATGATGCAGAGCATGGATTCAGGGTATAAAGAATCATTTTTCTGCCACCATAGTGAAAAGTTAGAACTTTCTTTCATCTTTGCATATTGGTTTGATGCTTCAAACGATGCATTTCTTATATTGAAAAGTGCATTACCTTATTGAGCTTCTCTTTGTTTCGAGAATAGTTTAATATTCTCTACTTAACAGGGCCAACCATGTGATGGTGGAAGCTCATTTGGCCCCTCCCCTCCACCCCCCCCTCACATCACTCTCAATTCCCCATACCCAATCATTTAACATTAATCATTCATTCATCCATTAATAACATATAACATTCATTCATTAACATATAACATTCATTAATTAACATATTCACATTCATTCATTAACATATAATATTCATTCTTTCAGTTTTTACATATTATCAAGAATATGGTTGTCATGATATGATTACAATCACTTTTTTTTTGTTTCTTTTTGAAAGCTACATAAAGTTGAAGTGGAGTATCATTTTCTAAATCAATATCTATCCCCCCTTTAGTTGTGCCCTCTTCGTGATCTTAATGTACGCCTAGTCGTCTGCTCATGATGTGGGCGCTGCCTTAAGGGGGGTCTGCTGCAATAAGAAAGAAATGTTAAACTAATATGTTTTATTATTATTGTTACAAGTATTTCATTAATTAAAAGAACATTAGAGTGGTTCTCTTTACTTGATGGGTCCACATCATGTTCCTGACTTTGTTATAGACTCATTCTCAACATGTTGAACACCCTCTAAATCTTGATATGCAATTGAAACATGAAAGGTTACATTAATTAATACACCAATTGAAATTAAATATGTTTAAGAGAACATGAGTGGTCCTCTTTACCTGATGGGGCCACATCATGTTCCTAATCTCTATCCTGATCATGCTCAACACATTAATGACACTCTACATACTCTAAAGTTAAAACATGAAAGGTTACATTAATTAATACACCAATTGTAATTAAATATGTTTAAAATAACTTTAGAGTGGTCCTCTTTACTGATGGGGCCACATCATGTTCTTGATCTTCTATAGCCTGATCATGCTCAACATGTTGATCACACTTTACATGCTCTAAAGTACCAGGATGCACACCATGACCTTCATTTGCAGGTTGTGCTCCACCCTCACCAGGCTACATTCCAATGTCATGTGAAATATTATCATTACTTGAATGTTTAAAACAAATAGGCATGTAATTACTTTATGGTGGAAATTAATATTGAATAGATTGCAGTCCATAAAAGCATAAATCTACAAAAAATCCTGATTAATCACGATTTTTAAAAAATATGCAGGCTAGACAATTTTTTCCTCAATTTTTTGAAAAAATCGTTGACTTTTTGGTCAATGATTATTTTCCATTTCAAACTGCAAAATAGCCAAAAAAACGTGTTTAAAATTTACAAAAAAATGTGAATAAAATCGAGCTGATTTTCACGCAAAAAAAACCATGAGACCATGGCTTGTTGCTTACTATTATGCTTTGATAGATTTTTTCCAAGCATCCATAGCTTGTTTGAAAGCACTTTTTTTAGGCTTTTAGCCATAGCAGCAAGGCAATGAACTGTTTGATAAAATGATTTGGTAGACATGTATGAAAAATGTAGTAGCATAGACAAGGTAGTGAACTGCTTGAAAAAATGTCTCAAGAAATGGGAATTATTGGTGATGGAATGCCATGACAAGCAAATTGCTACGATTTTCATGGCATTCCATCACCGTGAGACTATATTTATTTTAGGTATTTTTTCAAACAATTCACTACCTTGTCTATGTTATTGCTTACTATTATGCTTTGGTATCCATAGCTTGTTCGAAAGCACCTATTTTAGGTTTTTAGCCATAGCATGAAGGCATTGAACCTGCTTTGATAAAATGATTTGGTAGACATGTATGAAAATGTGGTAGCATAGAAAAGGTAGTGAACTATTTGAAAAAAGCTAAAGAAATGTGGTCTCATGGTGATGGAATGCCATAATGAATGCCATGACAAACAAATTGCTATGGATTGTCATGGCATTCCATCACCATGAGACCACATTTCTTTGAGGCTTTTTTTGAAACAGTTCACTGCCTTGTCTATGCTATTGCTTACTATTATGCTTTGATAGATTTTTTCCAAGCATCCATAACTTGTTCAAAAGCAACTATTTTAGGCTTTTAGCCATAGTAGCAAGGCAGTGAATTGTTTGATAAAATGTTTTGGTAGACACGTATGAAAAATGTGGTAGCATAGACAACTATCACCATCTGATATTTATGCAGTTGTAGCATGTTTTGTGCAATGTAATCAGTGATATGAATATAGCCAACAAAAATCTATTTTCTATAATTCATGGATTGAACTCTATATTTTATTTACTCTTAATGTCTATATGCTATGTAAATTCCATTATAGTTAAAAAAAAAGTAGTTTCTGATTGTTTTTCTTCAATTTTTTGTGTTTTTTTGTAAATCCTATTTTTTCCTGATCTTTTCTCAATTTTTTCAAAAAATCCTAAACTTTTGGTTTGCCGATTTTTTCCCCAAAAGATTAATGTTGCTATGGATTGCACAAGTATTCAATTTTAAATAAACTTTATTGAGTTTATTTACCTGCGTGTCGGATGTAGTGGAAGGTTGTGTTTTCCTAGTCAAGACTCTTAGGCATTCAACCATGGCTCCATAGCTTTGCCGGAAGGCAATCTTCAGGTCATCTTTTGTGGGAACTCTATTGAATTCAGAGCCCTACATTTTTGCATAAGATCATGAATTTTTCTTCTATGGTGTGATAAAACCAAAAAAAATTCAATTTATTATTTGGATACTATATTTCATATATTGATACTTACAATTCGTGCGGCTAATTTCATATAACCACCAGAGCCAAGTTTGTGTTGCCCGTGTTTTTCTAGTCTTTCCTTTGAATCCTTCGATGTGTTGGGCAGCCTATGAAAAGTTTGAAATACGTTAGATTATGTAAAAAGAAAGAGTAATCAGTATATAATTACATTGTTGATAGTATCGCATACCTTCCTTGGCTCGGTGGTGTCTTTCCTTTTTTCTTTTCAGCCTTCTCCTTTCCATCTGACACCAGGTCCTTCCACTCCCTCTCCAGAATCATGGGGGGATGCTTGTACTTTTTGTTCTTCTCTAAATGTGACCTATATTGGTCCCTCACATACTTTAGATAGGTACCAGCTTTCTGAAGGACCTTTGTTCGGTTGAATCTTTTATCACCGAACAACACAACTAAACGGTTAATGAGCTCATCATTTAAATATTGATTTTGGGCATTCCACCGTGTACGTATGGTGGGCCCGAAGAGCTCCAATGTAATATCACTTAGATGTTTATAAAAAATATCATTTCCTGCAAAATGTTCATAGGATCAATAGTCTAAAAAGAGTGATCAATAAGTAAATTTCAATTGGATTATATATAATAATAATTAAATTTTTTTAAAGTACCTGGGACCCTCTCTATCTTTATGGGAACGAAATCCTCAATCACCACAAGTATGACCAGAAATGTTCCCAAACTAGTAATACGGGAAGATCCAAGAAATGTTGCTAAAACATCACCAGTACTAGTGGCCTCTGCATCCCCAGGTACATGCCCGGACACATGTTCTAGAATGTGTTCACTACCAAAGGGTGCATTAACGGATGTCTGCATGATATGTTTTTCCAACATTTCAAATGAAAATATAGGCATGGATGATGGGATCAGATGATGTGATGTATGCATAGGAAGATCAGGATGGACACTTGTACCAACCCCTACTCCTCGGGCAGCACTTGCAGTACCCTGATCATAGCCAGGAGCATCATGAGGAGTCAAATAACTCTGTAAAAACAACACATATTTTAGTTCATGACATAAAAGAGTACAAAATATAAAACCATGAATGAACTTATGTTATAATTAAATACCTCGTGACAGCTTACTTGCAATTTTTGTAATCTCTATTTCAATATTTTAACCCTCTCTTTTATCTCATTTGTTTGAGGCACTATGAACATCAACTTAACCATTTCTTCATTGCATTTTTTTTGGACCTTCTTTATCGTATTGAGAGGGTTTGTTGAATAAGCGATGTCATCATCAAAAAATATTGACTGCACCTCACTATGGAGTCTCTCCTCTACTGTTGGTGCCTTTCCCTGATCAGTCAACTACAACAAGAATATTAAAAACATTATCAAAATTAACCCAAAAAACTTATGAAAAAATATAATAATAAAACATTTTGCTCGTATCTAATTTGTACAATTACAATGAGGTAAACCTGTTGGGTAGAAGCGCCTGAAGATACATTGCAATCTGTGCTCTGGGCCAAAGCCTTCTCCATAATATCAATGTCCCACTGTGACAAAAATTAAATATAAAAAAACATTACCGAAATGAAACCAATAGACTTACAAAAAAAACATAATAATAAAATGGTATATTGGAGTCATTAATTGGAGGTTGGGTAAAATGGTACATAGTACGTATCACCCCCATACTAACTATGTTTGTAACTAAGCAATTCAAATTGTAATCGATTAGCAACTCTTCCCTTGCAGTTATTGATTTTATTGCACATATGAATACACGGTTTCCCTCGTGTGCCTCGAATATGCAATTGGGTTGCTTATTTGTTGACCTAGGTCATCTATTTTTTATAAACCCTACAATATTCCCTGATGCTTTTGGCCTTCCGTCAATGTACATAGCCACTCCTTTATTTTGATCCTTATCTTTTAGTTGTATATAATTTGCTGACAGTGCATACCTACGCATACTTCGTGTATATCGAACCGGTTGCATTCAATCTTTGTAACTATAACAGGGTCTAACATACTCCATCAATTTAGTAACTTTTTAATAACAGACCTTTATGTCATCCATGCAAAATAGGCCCAAACCATGTAATGACAATGGTGCTATGCGATATATCCTCTCATTGACACAAAAATAAGTGTTTATTAGAGGAAGTTCCTTGGGTACCCATTGTTTCCATAGATGTTTGCAACTCACCTCGATGTTTCCTATGCTCTCATTATCATAAGAACATGACTCCCCCTTTAGCAAGAAAAAATTCCATGCATTTATAGAATTTTCTTCTAATCTTTTGACCTCTAGTTGATCTCCCTCTTTTAGACATACTACATGTCTTGCTTTCCTCTTCTCTTCCTAAATTTCCCTCGCTCGAGGAAGATAGATCTGACAAATACCTATTTGGTGGTAGTGCACTCATAAGGATGTTGGATGAATTTATTTCATGGTGATGTGATCCCAAGGTGACATTATGATTAATCTATCATTCCATTGCTAGAATTTCACAGGTTATAAGATAATTAAGTCTCGATAGATTGCAAGCTATTGTTACTACTGTCCAAATGTGTCCTTCACAAATCAAATCTACTTGATGTTTTAACTCCCAAACTTTGTAACAAGTGTTAAATGTGACAATGGTCCACCAGTTACACAACCAAGGCCTCAAATGTATTCTCTAATTATAATCAAAGGACTTTTTCTCTTCATTCAATTAAATAAACTTGAAGGGAAACACCACCAAGTGGTTTATTGGACACCTACATGACTAAAAATAGTAGCAAATTTACATTTAATTTCCATGTCTAAGTGGTTAATGGGGAGGGAGTGTGTACTAGGCCTGGTTAAGTCATCATAAGTTTATGCTTGGCAATAATTTTTTTAAGTCATATTAAATCTTCCTCATGTCTAATTGCTAGGAGATTTTGGTATGTCTTAAGGTAGGATGATTGATGAAAGAGCCCAAAGATCAGCCTTTCTCCATGGTATCTAGGTACACATAGCAACGTCTTCTCTTATACGGTTGGACATGATTTATGAACTTAGCTAGAATTATTCATTTAACCTAAGGTTTTCTCATAATGCCATCATTGGAAAATTATGATCAAATTCTTCTATTATGAAGAATTGGTCTATGTGCCTCTAGTAATCACTATAAATGTTTGTAAGGATAAAATGACTAATTGCATTAGGTAGGAGAGAATCAACTTTAAGTTCTTCAAAGATTATATTCCTCTATTCATAATTTTTAAGGGTTGTATGTGGAGGAGGTTATCACTACCAAGAAGGGAGGAGATCTTTGCTTGTATTCTTTTATAATTTTCATTATTCTTATTTATTTTACACCTACATTTACAAATACACATACATATGCCTTTATTGTTTTCATTTATTTCTCATGTAGTTTAATAGTTTGATCGATTTCATATTATATGTGTTGAAGACTTTAGAATTTCAATTACATTAATTTATTGATATGTTGTTTCTATAACACTACAAAACCATATGCTTTTTGCATTTACACTTTCATTTAGAAATACATATTTATATACATAGATATAGATTTCTTTAATGATATGTTGCATTTATTGTTCTAGGAGAGCATCCAGTAATTGCATTTACATTTACATTTTAAAATGCATATACATACATACATATATATATATATATATATGTGCGCTCGTGTGTGTGTGTGTATGTATATCATTTATATTCAGTGTTCAGAAACAACCCATTAGGGTCTGCACATGGATAAAAAAATTCATAAAAATCAGATCTCCCATACATGTTTTGTTGAAACCTAGGCTTGAACCTCTCATTTCACATGCTTTTCTTCACAAAACTATTGAGGACAACAGCTATACCTTCTTTATTTCTCATCCTACGCCCTATTCATGCATCCTAAAATTACAAAAGTATCCATGGGGCCTCTTACACAAGCTACAATAATCACAAAAAATGTAAGATCCCCTTTATATCATGTTTGGACTACAAAACCCTAAAAAATAGGGTAACTCAAATTATGATTTGTTGGTGAGCTATATGGACAAAATCATTAGCACCAACTCATTCTTGGAGTCTTTTGAAAGAGAAGTGATTCAGGTGGTAGTTAAGTACAAACCTTATAGTGTTAAGGTGAATGAGGTGATCAATTTTGATTGGCTAACTAATGAAGAGTACCAGAAATGGGTAAATATATATTTAACTGAGGAAGAGTGAAAAGGAGTAGGCTGCTAATGGTTGACAAATGAGTTGTTGCAGTTACAATAGATTCCAAATTATTATTTTTGGTGACAGTCTAGGCACATAATTCTTGAAGTTTTTTGTTGTTGCATCAACCATTCTCAGCGAGCACGATGAACAAGAAGATTCTCTGGGGAGATTGTTGTTGTAATTTTTTTGGGAATATCACAAGGTGGTCTAAATAGCTGGTGACACGTGTGCTATCTGACCCGATGCTTGTTTGCTCCTCCTTTTTCTATAAGAAGGATTTTAAGGCCAGAAGTACAGGTTAGCAAGTTAGATATTTTTGGTCGAGTCTAGATGAAGTTGCAAAGCAAATTGTAAAGTCTGATGGTTTTAGGGAAAATGCAATTTAAGTTTTGATTCATTCTGTAGTAGGTTTTGAATTCATGGGGATTTGATGTTTTATGACAGTACTGGAATTTGAATTAATATGATTAATTCAAACTCATGTCTCTCCATTGTACAAGCATATTTTAATTTTGAATAAAATGATCAAGGGTTGTTTCATTCATCTCACTGTTGTGGTGTGTATGATTCTTGTTTTAGGTTTAATTCAAGGAATTAATTAAAATTCTTGAATGGAATTGTAGGTGGATATGTTCTGTATAAGCTATTTTATTTTTTTTGTCTATCTTATACTATTTTATGAGAATGGGGGTGACAATGTATGAGAAGATCTTTGGAAACTAGGCATGAAAATTGAAGGTTAAAGAGAATGGGGGTGCCAAACTTACACTACTCATTGCCCCTTGGTCGTCGATTTTCCCTAAGTGTTGGTATTGACCTTGTTTTCACTCCTCCAAAATCTTCCTCAGCACTGATATTGACCTTTTTTTCACTCCTCCAAACTCTTTGTTGGCATTGGTATTGACCTTGTTTTAACTCCAAACTTTCTCTTGGTGCAGTTTTCTTGTGGTTTTTTGCATCAACGTTCCTCAACTGATATGATGAACAAGAATATTTTTCAAGGTGGTGGCTATTGTAACAAATTTTGGAATATCACTAGGTGCTCCAATTGACTGGTGACAGGTGTACTTTATGGCCCGGTGCTTGTTTGCTCCATTTTCTATAAGAAGGATTTCAAGGCCAGAAGTATGGGTTAGCAAGTTAAATAATTTTTGTCGAATCTAGGTGAAGTTGTAGAGAAAATTGTAAAGTCCGATGGTTTTAGAGAAATGCAATTTAGGTTTTGAGTCATTTCGTAACAGGTTTTGAGTTCATAGAGATTTAATGTTGTATACCAATACTAGCATTTGAGTTGAAATGAAAATTCGAGCTCATGTCTCTCCATTGTACTGCATATCTGAACTTTGAATGAAATAACTAAGGGATGTTTTATCCATCTCACTGTTGTAGAGTGTATCATTCTATTTTAGCTTTAATTCAAGGAATTAATTAAAATGCTTGAATGGGATTATAGGTGGATATGTTCCATATAAGGATTTGATAAGTAGTCCTGGGTTAGAATGCATACTGATGAAATTGTAATGCAATATTGTCAGGGATCTTATATGTGATGTATTAAATATATTATAAACCTCTAGATGCTTATGAATTTGACTTCTACAATGGATATATGGCACTGATCTAAGTTGTAATTATTAGTGTAGTTCAGTATTTGTTTGTCTTTGCCTAGAGCTTGCTACAAATTGCAAATCATTGACTATCTTATACAATGGATTGTGTTTAGTTATCTCATGCTCCAGATAGTTGATATTGTCTATGAACAACCAATTCTAGTTGATATTATCTTATTGTGTTGAGCTATTAAGTGAGATCATCTGCAATTGTTAATGTTGTTTATAATAATGGTGTAGAGGTTGTAAACACATTAAGGGATCGCCCTCCCGGGTCTTGTAGAGCCCAAAGTGTAGGAGGCTTTTAAAGTCCTAATCAGTTGATCCGGGTCCTTCAAGCTACCTTTGATTGGAATTGGAAATTCCATAGGTAGATTAGAAGAAAAACCTGGTTACATTGTAAAAAGAACCAACATACACATCAACCACTGAACAACCACCTCTACAACTGACTTTTTAATGTTTTATGATCACATGAAACATAAAACACACTAATTTCAAGGTTGTTAACATCACTATTGAAATTTTTTAATATTTTGACCTTTCAAACATTAAAAAGTACATCATTAAATTAATTGTGTAATGGCATAAAAAATAAAAACATCATGAATTAATTATGTAACCACATAAGTCAAATATAATTCTATCAAGAAATTAACATCAAATAGATAATATAATTCATAACTTATACATTTCAATGTCATTGATCTTCTTCATCCAACTCTTTGCTTGTATCATCTGATCCAGATTCGACATTGTAAGGATTGGTCATATCATCATCATTGTCATCGATATCAATTTCGATAATGTCATCATCCACACGGATATCATCTTCATGAACATTAACTCCTACATCATCATGATCTAATTCCTCCTCTTCGACATCTTCGTCAGGGACATCATCAACTAACTGTTGATCTTGATCATCATCTACATCATCCTCTAGTTCTTCAGTATCTTCTTCTTCCACCACATTATACTTTACCAGGCTTCCTCTTGGATCATGTCTAACAACAAATGACCAACCTGGTTTACCTGGTACCTTTGAGTAAAATACCTACTCACGTTGGCTTGGAAGAACATAGGGCTCATTTCCACCTCGCTCAATCAACCTTGTATTAACCATGGTAAATCCATTATCATGTTCAATAATAGTTCTCTCAAGATCATTTTCATTCAATCGCAGCCTGTACCATAGGACGATGAACAAAATTAATCTGAAGGACTTAAATTCACACTCAAGTATATCATCCAAAATCTCATAGTATCAATTTTCTGGACTTTTGGATGTATGTCACTTCTAGATGAAACATTAGTCACCTGAAAGACTACAGTTATACTAGAATCACAAGTTTTCTTCATGTCATCCGACATTTTGATTCAAAATTTATGACCATTGCAACACATAGCCTTGTGGTGTTTCACTTGCAATATGTCAAACATGTAAAAATTATTGCAATATTGTCAGTTGATAAACATATTTATTTTTGGCCGAATGTATGCAAAGAAAACAATCTCAACATATATATACATCAATATACTTGAAAATAATTAAATAATATGGGTGATTAATATATTTATACATACCTGTTTATCTCTTAAACCATATGCTAAATCAATTTCCCTTTGTGTATCATTGGAATCTCCATTACGATGAGATTCTTTAACCAATGAAGCCACACCTTCCCATGTTAATGCATGACTATATTTTTGACATTGTTCAATCCATACCGTCATCCAATCAAGATTGTTGGAGACGTAAAAATGTAGTGCATCCCACTCTCAATCAACTGTATCAAAAAAAATTGAAATTCACAAATGATGTATAATTAGTTAAATACCACAACATACGACCTTAATTTATAATTGATGTATATTGAAGATTAAAAATTAAATAAGTACAATATACATAAAAACCATTTGTAAAATGTATTCCAATTAATCTTCATGACCATTTTATAATTACCTCTCATTTTCCTCAATCTACCTTTCCCCATCAGGTACTCCCCTTCAAATTTGTTAATGGAGTTAGGATCCCAAATGTGATCTACATGGATCTTTGCTGCAAACTTAGGAAGATATTCACTAATGTACACCATGGTATGGTATACCATATATCCCTCCACCATAGAACCCTCAGGATGTGCTCTTTGTCTAACCAAGCCTTCAAAAATTTCAAGTGCCTCTCAACCATCCACATTGACCTTGTGTGTACAGGTCTACACAATTCAATCTCCTCAACCTAGTGTATGAGGTAGTGTTCTTGTGCATTGAAAAATGTCGAAGGTAAACACTTTTGCATTTACACATTAGACGAGGAATTTTCCTCTTCCAATAATTTATATCTTCTTTATGGATTTCTTTATACGACAACCATCTACAAGTGATGTTGGTATGTGGTTACTGATCATGTTATATTGTATAGCCCATGGTATACTATACACCCCGGCATGTATCCTTGTCGGGGTCTGGGGCTAGGCCGGGCCCTGGGTGGGGGTTCAAGGGCGGCAGCCCCCGATAAAAAATTTTGTCCTACTTTTTCGCGTCATCACCGAAAAAGGGAAAAGTCAACGAAAAAGGAAAAATCTGATTTTGTAGAACCCAAAATCTGAAAGCTTTTAAGCTTGTTAAAAAGGGGTTCATATGGGTATTACAGTATGATGAAAAACACGATTATTCGCAAGATTGTAATAAATTTTACACTAGATAATAAAATTATTGGATGGTTGTGGTTTGGTGTATGTAGCCCGGATTGGGTGAACCACATTAAATTCTTTGTGTTATGATTTATTCTGTGTGCATTTTATTTTCTCTATTTATTACTTAAATCTACATTTAATTGTTAGATATTTGCCTTTCTAACCCTAACAAGTGATTCAAGGTGCAAATATATTAATTAGATTTAACAAAAATATACAGTATATTAAATAACAAGTAAAAAAATGGCAATTATAAGATGTATGCAATGAATTGAACAAATATCGCTACTTACCTCATATATTTTCCAAGATCATATATAACTTGCTTGACATTGTTGTCAAAGTTGTCTAGGAGAGATAGAGGTAGAACATACTGCAACAATTATAAAATGATCTTTTCATTATTTTTCCAAAAGTAGTAAACACAATACACTGAAAAGTACATGCATTATACAAGTGTATATAATATACCAAAATAATTACCTTAATGAAGGTATGCCAATCATGCATTTTCATCCCTGACCCAAATTCACCTTTTTTGTTATTATATTGTTTATGTTCACAGCAAATCCTTGTGGGAAATCAAATTTTTCGTATGACTTCTTTTATAGCATTGCTTTGCTGCTCTGTTAATAACCAAGGAAGGGCACTTATATTAATTTGGTATCCATCGCTATTTAATTGAATGACATTTTTCATTGCATGATTGACTTCCTAAATGTCACTACAAATTTTGACAATTTTTTCTTTTGTCATGCCTTCCATCCAATATTTTCCATAATATTTTGTTATATTCTTTCCGATATGCATTGTATCAAACAAATGCACAATTTGTAGCTGCTCATAGTAGGGCAACCTACTAAATTGTCTAGGATAACTTTTCAGTCCCTCGTGGAAGCCGACCATTAATGCCTTGATGACCTTCATGAAGCATATAAGTTAAACAAATTAATAATGACAATAATTGTCAATTACAACATGAGTAAACACAACACAATATAAAAATATAAATTCAAAACATATCATATATGATAGATAAACAATTTGATCTGATGTATAACCTTGATGATTAATTCTATTATATTTCAACTTCCATAGAGGTGTCATTCTTCGTGGTTTCGATGTAGTCTCCTCTTTCCCAGTATTGTTTTCAGTATGATTATATGGAGGAAGTGCCTATACTCATCAAACACCTTCTTTCCTAAACTTGTTGAATGGCTAGATTTCATCTTTGGACCACAAATTGGACATGCAAATTTTCCCTTTGTTTGAAGACTTGCAAGATCATTTATAATTGATTAAATATGTCAATTTTTATAATTATATATAATGAATATATTATTTTAAAACATGCATGATATCTACTTCATCAAATTAAATATTGTTAAAGTGCAAATGAACGTTATAACATACCACAAAAATGTGTTAGCCCTGGGGCATCATGAATTGTCCATACAAGCATTGCATGGAATTGAAATTGTCTTTGTCCTATTAGTCTAGAGACATCATACATAGTGACACCATTCCATAACTTTAGTAACTCGTCGATAAGAGGCTCGATATAAACATTCATATCTTTAACTTGGTACTTACCTAGTTGAATGAACATAAACATTACATAATTATTATAACCATTTTACTGCAATATATATAAATTAATGTACATGACTATTGAATGAAAAAAACTATAAGTCATTATGCAACAAATAATAAAAATAAGATGCTACTACGTTAAAGAAAATTGATGTAAACAAATACCTGGAACAATCATTGACAACATTATGTGGTCCCTCTTTATTGACATCCATGGAGGAATGTTATTATTGATAACAAAAATAGGCCACACTGAGTAAATAGATCTCAGCTCTCCAAATGGATTGACACCGTCCACTCCCAATGAAAGGTTGAGATTATGAGGTTCTTTAAAGTGTGGCCATTTTTCTTCCATGTCCCTAAATGCAGAACTATCTGCAAGCATTCAAAGAATGTCATCTCTACTTCTATTTTGTGCATGGTAATCCATAAATTGCGCTAAGCTTTCACACCTAAATAATCTTTGCATACGTGGAATAATGGGAATATAACGAAGAACCTTGTGAGGCACCTTTTTTGTTAGTTGATCTGTTCGATATCTATTGATATGGCATTCCAGGCATTTTGTTGCAAATTCTTGTTGTTTATGATATATAATATGATCATTTGGACATGCATCTATTGCTTGATACTCCATTCCGATATCTTTCATAATGACACATAAATCTCAGTATGAGGGAAGTAAAATATTTGATGGTGGTAACAAAAATTCACCAATCAATCTACAACAAAAAATTATTTGTTCATATAAAGAATATTAATGGTACATATTTCATCCTTTATTTACTAGTGATGAACTAACAATAATTAAAATAGATGAAAAAAGATGACATATATGGCATACCTTAACATCTGTGAGATTGCTATGTTTGATAAACCATTCATAACCTTCAAGTTCAATAGCAACAATACAGTAGAGAGAAGAGTTGTTTGGGAGCCTTCATAAAGGGGCTCGATGCCTTTTCAAGTACAGTAAATCATGAACATCATCAAAGTCATCTTGATCATCATGATCAGCTCTACCACTAAATGTGTCATGGATCAATGTATTCATACCATCATCTTCTGTTTTCTAGCGCATGATCATCTTCTTCCATAGGATCATTAACTTCATCTTCTTATTCATAGCTCCATGTTCCCGCTTGCAAAACCACATTCTCTCATGATAATCCATATCATCTACCCTAGGGCACCCCACCTTTATAATAATAATAGACACAAATCAACCATGATCATGATCAAGTGATTATATATATATATATAATGTTAAAACAATATAAACATTTACAAATTCAATTAATATAAACACATATAATGAACAACTTACCAATGGACGATAATCATGCCCCCCTTCAACATGACCATGCTGCCTACAATGTTTCTCAGCTGTTGTGATTAAAAGTCATCTCGTCTTTAAGCCCTTGCAATTATTGTAAGGACAATAACATTTCCCATCACCCTTTCTTTTCAATCTAGCCCATAATCTATCAAGTGTCTCTTCATTTTGTTCTGGACTAATATTATCTGACATGATTTTTCTTTACCAAGCTTGACTATTTAGATCTTCAAAAAATATCAAACTCACACTCCAATAATTTGTATTCATAGACAGGTAACATAATCTAATAATTTTGATATTTTACACCAAAAAAATTTGGCATGCAACCACCCTACAAAAGAGAAGATAGTCTGAAGTTAATGACCCCAAAAAACACTTTAAAATGCTAATTCCAAAACTTATTAAATTCTGATTTTACTATTATTTCCAACCTGTTAAGACTCCTAGAATTGAATATTGAACTTGATCACAAACTTCCTACAATGATGGAGGTAGTGAGCTAGTAAGAGCAAGTGACCCATTCCTAAGGAGCAACAAGTCAGAATCATCATTGCTAATGTCAATAATGGATTTATCCTTTTAGTTAAAGATGCAATGTGTCACTTCTTATGACGAGCTTATCCTAGGGCCCTCAACATTGAAAGAGCCATAATAAAAAATAATAGAAGCATTGGTAAGAGCATGATTAGGGTACAAACCCTAGGCCTCCGTAGAAACATAAACAATAACTATAGCGGATTAGTGAGGTTGCAATACTAGAAAGATTGAGACATTGTAGGTAATAAAAAATCTTGCAATCTAAAAATTATAGCCAATAACAAGCACACTATGTAGCTTAGTGACATTTGTAAATGCAATCTACGGTAAGATGAATGATAGTCACTTGAGATGTGATAGTCAAAAAGAGGTTGAGCAGTGACAAGATAATAAAGCTCAAACCTTGCATAGTAAAGTGGAGATTCTAACAGTGATTTTCCTTACCCCCTTACTGACCTTAAGGGTTTTTCAAATGCTTTTGGTAGTGTTAGACAAAGAAAATGTAATCAGAGAATGACTGTCCAAATGAAGTAATAGTGGTAATCATAGCTTCAATGTTTCTTCTTAGCCATTAATGTATAATGGAGGTAGTGGATTGCATGTTTGAGCAGTGTTTTGAGACTCATCAAAGATGGGAGAATAGTGAATAATACCTTGTGGACTGTGAAGTAGTGTCAATAAGGTTGAAGGATCTTCGTAATCTAAAGTACCATGAAAACAATGAGTCCTGGAGTAAGTAGGGCACCTATAGGGCATAGTTTGATTTTATAGAAGGATGCTCATAGAAAGGAATCTTCAAGTGATAGTGAGTGAGCTATTTGAGATTGTAGTTGAGGGTGCATACCCAAATCTTAAAGGAAGTTAGCAAAGAGTAAATGTGTAAGAAAATCAAATCGTACACAACAAACAATTCACAATGTTATCTTGCATAATGCTGAGTTTGAAGACAAAAATCTCATTGTATCTTTCATGATGAAAGTGGTGACCTTAATGGTCAATCACTGGCAACCATGATTTTAAAACATGTTATTGTGCTTATGGAGGCAACATTTTAAGCAAGGCAGTGAGTGGTGGTTTGGAACAATGGAAGGTATGAAGGACTTGCTTTATATGCATACTATGCAGTCTAGCTTAAGACACCATTCTTAGAAGAGATTGAAGGTGGATTATGGAACTCAAGGGTTACCATGAAAAGGATTAAAGCAAAGACTCGAGATCTATTTAAAAGCCACGGTCATGAAGATATTAAAGATGTCACATGAAAACCCTAGTAGCTAGAGTAATGAATACAGTGCCAAAGAGGATAGTGTGCTGGGGCAGATTTAGGAGATCTCCACATTATCTAATTACAGGGAAATACATCATTTATTTATTTTTTTAATTAAAAGAAATCATTCTAAACCCTATATAGGATACATTGATACTTCAAAAGCCTCTGAAGGAATTTGATATTATGCAAATATATGTCAAGTAACATTCATAAGGTTTAGAAAATCTTGATCACTCTCTAGAATAGCCCATTAAACATGGGTTGTACTTGAATGCACTATATAATTGATATAACACAACCACTCTACATATCAACCAGAGTTATAGGCTCTTTATTGTAGCAAGGGGTAATCACTCTTCGATGATGCTATAATTACATCCTAACCTGTTAAACTTGAGACAGCCTGAATGCACCCAATGATGATTAACACCTCCATTATATAGCCTGAATTAACTACATTATATGAGTGCCTCCATTTCTATCACAACATAGCCACATTAAACTTGGGTCACACATGAATGCATCCTGTATTTGTTATAGCACAACTGTGCCACATGACCAATAGAGTTATGGATCACATAATTATAGTCACAAGAATCTATTCCTTGGTTGTGATCTTATGGTGATTCCACACAACAAAATCTGGACATGAAATCCTCAAAACCCTAAACCTCTAAAAATGAAATCTGATGAGATGTTGCTTTAAAATATGATTTTCAAACCTGGAACTACAAATCTGACTTCACAACTGAATTCTACAAAAAGACATTGACTACCCTCAACCTGGCGATATCTTCTTGAATTTTTTCTGATTTTTCCCAAAAAAATCGTCCTTAGTTCTCCAAAAATTGTCTCAAGTAGAGCAAAACACTATCGCAATAAATTAGGTGTGAACTCACTTTTCTTTATGTCGGCCACAATTTGATTTTTTTTTCTGTTTTTCATGTTTGTCAAAAATTCAACAAAAATGTTAGCCAACATTTTGACGAACCCGAGGTTCATCGAAATTTTGATGAACATCGGGGATAAACTTTCAAAAATTGAAAATTACACATCAAATTTTACAAGCACCCGACGATACATCAAATTATACATATTTCGTCAGACAGTTTCGTCGAATTTTGCAATCAAATGAGTTAGTGATAGAAAGCTTATGCACTAAACTGTAAATGTCACTTATTTTGAAAGTTTGTCTTTTTTTTCTTATTTTGGAATCAGTGAAGTGGTTCTTTTTAAATTGGATGATCTTCTAAATAGTGGTTTCAAACATAGAAGCAAGTATTAAAATAATTGTTTCATCCTATGATCTAAACATCAAGTGTATGTTCAAGGATCTAGTCTAATTCCTTTGATATCCACTGGTATTGAACAAGAGCAAACAAATTAGTCAGACTCTTCTAATGTCAAGAGTCATTAATAAAATCACATCCCACATCTTAGAACTATGTCAGCTCACATAGTTGTGTCACCTCTTAGAGGGTGCCCATGTTTTTTCCTTTTCTGGGTCTTAACCAATGTTGAATCCTCCACTTTTGGCCAGTAATCCCTGGTAGTTATATGGTGAGTATCTTAGGGGAAAATTCTTCCCTCCCCTTGCACTGTGAATATTATAATGTTTGAGAACTGACTCGGTCAAGGCTACTACACTTAAAGTTCTTAGTAAGGGTTTCCGTTCGGTGCGACAAATGATAAACTCCCTTAGGAGACCTCCCAACCTTTAGAAAAAAGACTTTGGGGATGGTTATCAATGCACACTACCATTGAATGCGACTTTCATCACAATCACGTTTGATTATAATGGGTTGGAATACTTGGCTTTAGTTGTTCCCACTTAGGTCATTCCCGTAGGGTGAGTACTTTTTCCCACTATGACAAGCCTTTTAAAGGTGCTATTGCAATAAAATGAAAGAGTGAGTTTGGCATTTTGGTCACCCAATAAAGGGGAGAGCATAAGCATATCACTTTACAAACATAGCATACATGGTGTTCATTAACCTTGTAATTAAACTAGATGCCTAATTTAATCAAAGGAAAACAATTCGAGCCCCTACAAACATCATTAGTAGTTTCAAATAATGTCTTTGATAGTGTATAGAGCACCTATAAAATAGAAACATATTAGTTCTCAGAATTTTGAATTCCTGCAAATTAGAGTGTATGTGCTAAAATAGAGACCATATGTGCTAAAAGATTCAGCGCATGCGCTATTAAACATACTCTATGCTATATTATGGAAAACACAAAACAAAAATCAAATCCTGTAGATACGCTGAAAGATGCCACATATGCACTATAACAGGGCCTATATGCACCAAAATTTACCACCTATGTGTTGAAAGAAGCCATGGGTGCGCTACATTGAGATTCACGATCAAACATGTTCACAAAAACTTTTCAGAAAATGTTAAAATGGGGCTGAGCCCCATTGTGGGCACCAATTTATGTGTATATGAATAATGTGATTGCATAAGCAAATAATACAACACACCAATGAAATATTATATTAGAGAATTCAAATGATAATCAAATCAAAATAACAAACTCCCCAATGGCATCTCATTTTCCTCTATCTCCAAGGATTCTTTAAGTCATTTTGCTCTCAGATTGTTTGTGCACATGAATTTTCAAATGACAACCTAAAGAATGAGAGATGTTGGAAATGCAAGAAATATTTCCTACACTACATCATTGTAAATGATATGCTAAGATTAATGATGCAGTTATGATATTGATAATGAAATGATATGATGAAACTACAAAAATTAAGATGCAGCTAATGGTAATGCCATGATTAATCTACTTGATTCTAAAATGTAACACTAAAATGCTAATGCTAAGATGATAATACTAAAATGACAATGCTCTCTACAATTTTGCAGATTTTAATTATGCTCAACTCTCTATATGAGTTGTTGTAAATGAGGCTCTATTTATAGATTTTTCCAAGGCATAAGCTTAGGTGGCAAGAGTCAATGGTCTGGATTCAATCTGGAGAGATGGATGGTTGAGGGTGAAGAGGTTAGAGAGAAAAAGGGAGTGTGTTCCCTTTAGAAGAACAAACTGCCAAGTGTGAAGAGGAATCAAATGGAAATGAAAGCCAAGTGTCCCAACTTAGTTTGAATTTGTTGAGGATAAATGCCACATTAAATATTAGAAATATTCAATTTCATGAGACACATGATGAGGTGGAAGGTGAGAAGAAGTTAGTAGAAATGTGCTTAAATTCAAATTTAGAATTCAAATTTAATAAGAGGAGGTTAATTAAATAAAACAAACTAATTAAATTTGTTCATTTAATTAAGACATGAAAAAAATGATTTAAGATAGGAAGAATTATAGAAAATGAACTATATAAATAGATTTTGCAGTTTATTTATAAGTAGACGAACTAAAGATCATTAATTAAATAACTTGTATTTAATTAATTCCTCCAAACCAAATTTAAGTGTATACAGTTTTTAGTTTCACCTATTTGTAAAATACATAGTATGTTTGCTACAGTTAAATAAGGAAATAAATATGAACATGTAATCTTCAATTTTATATATAACTATCATCTATAAATGAATTTTACATGTATACATGCAAATATGAATATGCATGTGTACAATCAATTACCTACATGTCTCAATTTGTTCCAAAATCATTAATCCTTTCTTTATTGACTTCATAATTAAATATGGTTGTTGAAGATGTAGAAGTTACATAATGAGTCATACATCTACCCACAATATCTACCTACACAATACTTGCAATTACAAGATCAATTAAAAATGATGAGCTAGGCTTCCCAATAGAAAAGACGCATAGCCTAGATCTATATTAAGAAAACTTTTATCTGCTCATTGGCTTATGCTATGGAGAAACTGATTAGGACAACCCCATTTACCTATTCATACTATAATACATTATTTTTCTTCCCTTGCTTCTTCATTGAATGTTCTTAATATTTTATTTTGTTATTGAAAATTGCACCTATCTCTTACTTGATTTCTCTACTATTTCTACCTCCATGATTTACATATTTATGCACATATGTATGAATCTGTCATTATATATCTATGTCTATGTACATGCGAATACATATACACATACATTAAAAAAGTTGCTTTCCAACACCATACCAACAAGCTTTTTGTTATTCCATCCTCACAACTGCTCAACATTGTGCAAACACATACAACCGCACCTATCATTACACCTTCAAATATCATGAACAAACTTTTTGCTCCCTTGTAGGGACTCGAGCTCTTGAGAGCACTTGTTTTAATATGTAATTATAAATTTATTATATTTTCTATGTATTTAATTTTGTAATTTTAAATCAATTTTATATGTGCACTTATTATGAAAAGCCTTTATATTATAAACATATTTTTATGTGTAATAGTAAATGTAGGATATTTTCTTTTAATTTAATTTTCATTTTTTAAAATTTTAAATGCATTAATTTATTTAGAATTTTTAATAAAAACAATTGTTTTTCATTCCTTTATAATTTCATTTTCATTCTAATATTAAAAAAACATTTTACAATGAATAAAAATATATTTATTTTTAAAAAATTAATATTTTATTGATTTTAAGTATATTAATATAGAAACTTTGAACTAAGCATACAGTAAATTTAAGAAAGTTCTTTCATATTAATCTTCTAAATTTTAGAAACTTCTTTTTATGTATAATAATTTTAGAGATATGTTGTTTTAAAAAGATTTTGAATATTTTTTGATTTTAAGTTTATTAATTTAAAAGTTTACTTATATGAAATAGTAAATTTAGAATATTTCTTTATATTTAATTTTCTAGATTTTATTAATTTTTTATGTCTAATAATTTAACATATAATTTTGATACTTTATCTCATTTGAATCTAAAAATATAGAATGTGCAATCTAATTTATTTTTAGGAGAATGCCTATCAAAAGAGAAAGCAAAAGGAAAAGAAGCAAGAGAAGATGGTGAATGCAGGAAAAAATAATGAAGGAGAAGATGATGAAGACAAGAAAAAATAAAGACATTTTTGTGGATGCAAGGTCCAGTGATGATAACCAACGGATTTCAAGCCTCTTCCCTTCTTTTATCAGATTGAGAGAATTATGTGTATATCCTTAGTATTCATATAACTAATTTTTTGTTTAGGGAATCCTAAGAAAATTACCTTGTGGTTGTGACAGTGGTACAAAATCGTTTGGAACTGTTGTTGAATTTGGAACATCAGGGGCATATAGAATTAATATTTATTGATCAATCCTTTTATCCCTTTGGGAACATGTTAGACAACAATAAGATATTGTGAAAAATCACAATGAATTAGATTTGAAAATTTGTAGTGCAAAACCAAAAAAAATGACACTTGAAAAAATCTAAATGTACATATGAATAAAATGAATTGATGTATCTACAGAACTTCCTATTCTAATATGTCGAATAGTGTTTAATTGCTAGAGGAAACAACTCTAGAAGATTACTATTCTTAGTTTGAGACCAAAAATCTCAAATAGAGCAAATGCAACAATGCCACCTAGAATAAAAAGAGTATCGAGACAACCTTTGCTCCTCATCTTTTCTTCCCTCAGTTTACTCTATTCTCTCAAGTATTTTTGATAAGATTAAAAAATATTATTGTGGTTCTTAGTGCTTCTGTACTCTACCACTCTTTCTAGATTTCCAAGCTATGTCTCCCATTAACATGAGCTCCCATCATGTCTTCCAATTGTATGCATAGTTCAGTTACCTTCAAGCTAGTATTATCACCATCTGAAAGTCTACACTTCATCACCAACTTACATTGTATATCTTTGCAAGCCGCAAGGTAATTTTTTCTAGGCAGGTAATATGGAACCAAAGTAGAGTGCAAAATCCTTATTTGAAGGTCGATGCCTCTTTCCAAACAAAGGAATCTAGGTTGAAAGATTAACAGCTTGCCTTGTTCTCCTATTTATCACAATCCAACTTACTCTAATATTTATATTGATAATCATATTCATGTGACTAAATAAATATTCAATTAAGCTAACATCAATTCAACGCAATTGATATTTACCTTGCTTTTGTCCATTTCTAGCATAAATGCAACAAACGTTCCAAGAGAAAGACTGGTGCAAAATTTGAAAGCTCCTTTGGATATTGAAGGGTTATGCAATAAGGGTCGATTGAAGGAGGCCATGCATATTTTGTATCAAATGCATGTTGAATTAGGTATTTATGCCTGTGTATTGGAGTTGTGTGCCTCCATGAAATTACTTTTGGATGGCAAGGAAATCCATGCACAGAGAGTGTTAAATGTTCTTCCGATAAATGCTTTTGTAGCAACCATTCATTCATGAAATGGTTGCCATGCAAGTAATGGAATCACCTGCAACCATTACAGATCGAATGCATTTCAATTTAAAAAGAGTGAGAGTAGTGAGTTAAAGTGAAATGTTACAAAAAGACCACTAGCATCAAGCATCTAACCTTTAACATTTCATTGCCACCTTTATTGCCAGCAAGGACGTCAAATTAATTGTAGGGGAGTTTTTGTTGACAAAGGTTTTTTTTCCACTATAGAACGCCTCTTGGTGTAACAAGTGTTTACTAACGATGAATACAAAAATAAAATAAAAGCGAGATTGACGATTCTGCAATTCGAGTCTATTTAGCTAAAAAAAAATGACCCTTCAAATGAGATAACCTTTTGCCTTTTAGAGAATTGAGGCAAATGTTGGTTACAAAAAATCACATGGCAAGAACATGATTAATAGACTCAACAGTTGACACGTGGCTGGAAAATATCTTCTGCATATGGTTTGTTGACAGACAGTTTCAATGATCAATTTTCCCTTATAATTGTATATTAACCTTTCAAAATTTTGGATACTTTTGATCTGGTCAAATATTCCTATAGTTGACCAAACCTTGCCAACAATCCTTCAATTCAAGTTACCTAGATTCAAATGACTCTTGTCATATATTTACTTCTTTATTTTCTCCTTCCTTTTCACTCAAAATTGCATTAGTTCTAGTATGCTTTAAAATCTTTGCAGCTGCAAACAACATTTTCTCACTAATTTCAACCTTTCCTACATAATTAAATAATTTTTAATTATTTAATTATTTCCTAATCTCATATTCTTCTATTAATTAAATAATTTTGAATTATTTAATTAATTCACTTTATTTTTATTCTTCTTTTGATTAATTAAATAAATCTTATTTATTTAAATTATATCACTAATTTCCCTTCTTTCCCTTATAATTAAATAAATTCTTATTTATTTAATTATTCATTTTTCATTTTCCCTCTTTCTTCTATAATTGAATAATTATTTTTAATTATTTAATTATTCATTATCTATTTTCTTCTACAATTAAATAAATTCCTATTTATTTAATTATTTTTCATTTCCTTCTATCTATAATTAAATAATTGCTTCTAATTATTTAAATATTTTCCATTTCCCTCCATCTATTATTAAATAATTATTTTCATTATTTAATATTTCATATCCCTTCTTTCTTCTAATTAAATATTTTTTTTAATTATTTAATTATTCATTGTCCCTCTCCTAAATTAAATAATTGTGGCAATTGTTAATTTATTCATTCTTATCCAATCCCTATTCCTCACGCAATTTCATGGATCACCATCCCTTCTTCCCATCCTTATCTATATTCTTCTCATTTAATCTCATCCATTGATCATCATACATCATCATTCAATCCTCACCCTTCATTTGAATTGGGTTTTCTATAAAAGCAAGCTATTATTTCCATTTCAAGGTTAACCACAATCTTTGAAGTTTTGTTATCATATCACTCACATCTATCTTGAGATATTGCTATAAATCATCTACATTAAGCTTATTACAAATATTTCACACTAGATATCTAAGAGCAAACAAGCAAAATTGAGAAGAGCAATAGAGGAGAATCAACTTTGGCATAGGAATTGAGGTTTCATTGGTTTTTTATTGGATTTCTATTGTCATCTTGTGCTTTATTGTTAGATTAGGATCATTATGGTTTGAATTTAGGTAGTTTTGTGGTTGCTATCGATGATTCATGAACTTCCCCCAATTTTCCATATCTACATCCATAATTTGTAGTATAAGTTCCACCATAGGGTTCCATATTTGCATTCAAATTTGGATCTTCACTTGATGTGCACTTTCTGGTATCTTGTATGATTCCTACAAAATTGAGGATAAAGACTATTCATTTTTTATCTAATACTTCTTCTACTAGAGCATCTCCTCCTATTTTGAACCGGTATTCATTGAATGCCATCAAAACTTTATTCATGTCCTCCCTAGGAATGTTATGTGAGACGTTTCACTTGAACTTTGAGCATGTATCTTGGATATTTCCTTTATTTCAAAATTTTTATCCCTCATATCTCTTTCATATTTTGTAATCAATTTATTGACCTTGATTACATCATCCATTGATTCCTTATTCACATGAGACCAGATTATTCATTACTATTGTAAATAGACCTTTAAAGCCATTTAATTGCACCCCCCCTTGTCCCAAATCATCCTCATCATCCAACTCTTGAGTAAGGGTGTCAATAAGTATCAAGTATTTGTCAACCATTCTTTTAGTTACCTTGAAGAGAGCCTCCATTTGTTCTTTGCATTCTCATACTGAATCTTTCTCCTATTTCAACTGAATTTACCAAGTCTTTAACCTCAGGATATCCTCATATGTTACCACCTTCTCTTGCAGTAGTTGTTGATTTTTCATCTTTTGAATCATTGTCATTCTGCACCAGGCGGTCTTTAGTATATAAGTCTAGTGAATGGTTAATTTCTTCAAACTCTTGCATTATTTTGTATGTAGCTCTAAGAAAATATAGTGAAGTAAAAACAATTTCTTAATTTTGCATTTCTTTCAATATGTATGTGTGCAATATCTAAAAATCTTAAATCCCTTAGGCATTTTCTCTCTCTTACTTTAATCTTTTGTGATTTATTTATTATAGATTAGTTGGAGTAATGCATATGGAAAATAATTGTGGTATGAAGTGAAGTGCATGATAGAATATATTTTAACTTCAATGAATCATAATAATCAAGCGTAAGGTCCTTGTGTAATGCCCCCTCAAAACTAAACAAATTAAATACAACTTATTATCTATATTTAAGAAGAATTAATAAAATGATCAAAGATAAAATTTAACATGTACAAGATACAATAATGAAGAAGTATTTTGCTACTAAACAAAGGATTAAATCATAGTTTATATATTTACAACACGTCATCCATTCACCAAAGGAGAGGGCATCAAAATTCTAAGGTTGATGAAACTAGAAATTTTTATTTCATATACTAATTTCTTCTTAACTGGATATTAATGATCTACAATACATTAAGCGTAGGAAGAAACATAGTACTCTCCATGCCTATTCAAGATGCCATGTCCTAAATAGTCTGTACATTAAACAAGAGACTACTTCTACCATTTGTTGGGAGGCAGGGGTGCAATAAAACACAGTCACTATTGTGACAGGATGGACAAAGCATAAATAAACACATAAAACACACAAAGAATGCACAATGAACACACAATGACAGCAAGTCTAAATAGACATAAATTAACTTTTCATATATTCCTTGTTTTCTTCAAAATACAAAGACTCAGAGGATATTCTCTGATTTACATGAAAAGAATAAAACTTAGTTATTTGGATAGATGTCCAATGATTGGGTGCTACACTCACACCTCAAAAACATAAACTACTACAATCTTGTAGCTACAGTTGACAATGTGTTGCAACTGATAAACATTCCTTCTATGTTGAACATTCTCCACTTCATCTACTACTGCAAGGTCACCTTCCAATACATAAACTTCTACTTCTTATCAACGGTTGCTAAGACATTAATTTTTGTCTTAATTTTAGCTCATGAGAATGAGTGCTTCATTCAAATTTCAACATCACCTAACTCATTAATATTGTAGGCTGCAACAACTATTTCAAACTCAAAAAACATGCGCTCCATTTCAAATTCAAATATACCTACCAAAATTAAATGCTACAGGTTATGTTGGGGGGAAACTTGAAAATCTTCAACTTGACGTGGGTGTTGACTTGGAGATTATTTAATATTCCAAAAATCCCCCTTAATTTGCAAGTCATCTATCAATTTGTAGTTTCCTTCCAGAGCTGATCTCTAAAACTATCCACAAAGCCAAGCCTATCTCTTAGGCACTCAAAACTGTCCTTTGGCAATGCCTTGGTGAAGATATCAGTGAGCTGTTGCTTGGATCTACAATACTGTAATTCAATCTCACCTTGTTCCACCAATTCCCTTATGAAGTGATAACGAATCTCAATGTGTTTGCTTCATTCGTGGAAGACCAAATTCTTTGTCAGCGCTATGGAGGACACATTGTCACAATGAATGACTATGATGTCAACTTGTTGTTGTTGTAACTCTACAAGGATCCTCCTTGACCAAATAGCCTGAAAAGTTGTTGCATTTGCCGCTATGTATTATGCTTCTATTGTGTTGAGAGAGACAATCAATTACTTCTTTGATGCCCATGAGATTGCACCCGATCCCATGTTGAAGACATAACCTGATGTGCTTTTCCTATCATCCACATTTCCTACCCAATCACTATCTGTGAAACCATCCAACTTAAATTCATTTGATGTTGCATAAAAAATGCCATAACCGGTTGTTCCATTAACACACCTAAAAATATTTTTTTGTACTTACCAATGTGTGTCCTTAGGTTCCTCCATGAACCTAGAAATTGAGCTTACTGCTTACATTAAATCAGGCCTAGTTGATGTCAAATACATCAAACTTCCAACCATGCTTTTGTAGAGGGTTGGGTTCACTTCCTTACTACTGTCAGACTTGCACAGTTTCAAACCTAATGCTGTTGGTGTGGGGGCAGGTTTGTTGTTATTCATTTTGAGCCTCCTTAAAATTTGTTTTGCATAATTAGATTGTGAGATGAAAATGCCATGCTGTGTTTGCTGAAATTCTATCCCAAGAAAATACTTCAACAAACCTAAATCCATCATCTCAAATTCATTTTTCATCACCTCTTTAAAATTTGCAATTTTGTTGTCATTGTTACCAGTAAAAATCAAATCATCTACATACAAAACAACAATTAAAATATCACCTTTAGCTGATTTGAAGTAGAGTGTGGGCTCACTGTTGCTCTTGCTAAAGCCATTACACAACAAATAGGAGTTTATTCTGTTGTACCACGCCCGAGGTTCTTTTTTTAGCCCATAAAGAGCTTTCTAGAGCCTATAGGCTTTGTCCTCTTGCCTTAGGACTTCATAGCCAAGCGGATGCTCCACATATACTTCCTCCTTCAACACTTTGTTCAAGAAGGATGACTTTACATCCATCTAAAGCACTTTCCACTGATGATATGCCACAATTGCTATCACTGTCTACACTGTTTCTAGCCTTGCAACTAGTGCATATGTCTCATCCTAATCTATACTAGGCTACTATTTGTACCCTTTCACAACTAGCCTTGCCTTGTGTCTTTCAATTTTTCCTTTTGTAGTACACTTGGTCTTATAGATCCACTTCACTCCAATGACTTGTTTACCCTTGGGTAAAATGGTCAACTCCCATGTTTGGTTCCTCTCTATAGCCTCCAATTCTTCATCCATGGCCTTACACCACTTCTCTTCTTTCACTACTTTTTCAAAGTGTGTTGGATCACTATAGGAGAATAGTGCAAAATCTAAATTTTCATTGAAATCAGCATACCATGTGCTATCACAGATCTCCCTCACACTCCTTGTCTTATGTGGCATCAATGATGTGAGTGTAGGGTTTGAATTTTCTTCCAAACTGTTGCTACTATGACCTTTGGAGCTACTATACTGCTAACTGTCGAAGCTACTGCACTTTGCTGAGTTTTGGAGTTGCTAGACTGTTGTCTCTGTTCAATGTTGCTAGACTACTGTCTCTATTGAACAATGCCAAAGTTATTATTCTATGGTAGATCACCAGAGCTGTTGTTTTATAATGCTCTACGGTAGTTTCTTCTCGAGCTACTTCTCTCTTGAGCTCCCCCTATATTGCTATCATCTACAACTTCTTCATCATCAAGGGGTATTATAATTGAAATACCTGTGGTGTCACCCACCGTTCCATCCCATGCTTCATTCTCAATAAACACATCCCTGCTAATCACAACATTCTTGGTGATGGGATTGTATAATTTGTAGGCTTTTGACTCCTCACTATAGCCTATGAAGATACACTTTTCTCCTTTATCATCAAATTTCTACCTCTTCTCTTTTGGCATGAGTGTGTATGCCACACACCCAAATATCCTTAAATGTTCAACACTCCATTTATTGTTTGTCCATGCCTTTTGTGGAATCCTATCACAAACAACCTTTGTGGGGCACCTATTCACTATATAGACTGTTGTTGCTACAACTTCTCCCTAAAATATGTGTGACAACCCTTTTGCTTTTAGCATGCTTGCTACCATATTTTGAATGGTCCTATTCTTTCTTTCTGCCACTCCATTTTGCTATGGGGTATACCTTGTTGTAAATTGTTTGTGAATTCCCTCATTTCTACAAAAAATTAGAAAATAATTGGAGATGTACTCTCCCCCTCTATCTATTCTAAGGGATTTGATATAATGACCAGTCTCCTTCTCAACTGTTGCCTTAAACCATTTAACCTTCTCAAAGGCTTCCGATTTATTTTTCAAGAAATAAACCCAAATTTTTCTACTGTAATAATCTATAAAAGTCATGAAATATATGTTTCCAACTAAGGCGGGGGTTTTCATGGGTCCACACAAATCTGAGTGAACTAACTCAAGAGGTGCTTTTACTCTCCTAGAATACCAGGATTGAAATGGTTGCCTATGTTGTTTTCCTAAAATGCAAGCCTCACACTTTCTATCCGATTCTACAATGGATGGTAAACCCCTAACCATTCCTTTCCTAGACAATAAACTCAAACTTGAAAAGCTTAAGTGTCCATACCTTAAATGTCATAGTTTGGATGGGTCTTTGATGACTATCTTGAATGCAAATTGTTGTTCGACCATCGACTATTGTGCAACTGTTGTGAGTGTCGGGGAACTTTGTTGTTGCTGACCATCTGTTGTTCATGTCGTAGACACTATGTGCATCCTGAGAGGAAACATTTTGTTTCTCATCATCTGCACTGCAACCATCACTTTCTTGCTACCTCCTCTATCAAATATCTTGCATTCTCCATTCTCCATCAAGATTTTGTAACCGTTTTGGACCATTTGTCCAATGCTCAATAGATTATGCTTCATGCCTAGGAAATAATAAACATCTTGGATTTGCTACTTCTCACCATTCTTGGTTTGAATGTTGACTACACCTCTTCCAATGATAGGAACCTTCTCATCATTTCCCATTTTGATTTATATTTTTATATTATTGTCTATGAAGGAAAATAAATTTTTGTTACCACTCATGTAGTTGTTGCATCCACTATCCAAGTACCATAATTCATAATTGTTGTGTTCAACAAGGTTGCAAACAATGAAAACATTTGACTGTTTGTCATTTTCAACTTTGTTCTCATTTGCTACATTAGCATTTTGACCTCCATGGTCACGCTACTTCTTTCTACACTCAGTAGCATAATGGCCATATTTGTGATGTAATAACACTGCACTTTTTTTTTTCATTCCTTTGATTCAAACTGTTGTTTGTCTTTTAGTTCTGGTTTGTTGACAGTGAGCTTCTCGTCTTCTTTGTGCTATCAGAACCTCCTCTTCTAGACTTGCTTCTTCCTCTGCCTCTTTGACCTCTACTTATGTTGTTTCTCCCTCTTCCTCGACCTCTTGCATTGGTCTGAGCCTTGAATGCTTGCTCTAGGGAAGGAGCAGATCTGTTCAACCACTACTCATGGATTTGTAGTGAACCCATCAACTCATCTATAGTCATCTAAGACAAATCCTTTGTCTCTTCAATGGCAACGACTACATAATTAAACTTAGTAGGCAGACTTCTTAGGATTTTCTCAACAATCATTTGCTCTTCCATTGTTTCTCCATTGACTCTCAACTAATTTACTAGGGTTGAAACCTGGGTGTGATAATCTGAAATGGACTCATTATCTTTCATTTGTAGAGTCTCAAAATTTCTTCTCAAGAGTTGCAACTTAGCTAACCTCACTTTGTTAGTCCCTTTATAACTATTTTGCAATATATTCCAAGCTTGCTTTGCATAGTTTGATGCTACAATATGTGGAAAAATAGCCTCACTCAAGGCTACCTCAATCAAATTGAGGGTTTTTGCATCCTTCATATGGGTCTCCTTCAACTAATTTTTCTATGCATTTGAAAGGGTTGCAAATGCATTTGGGTTTGTGATATCATTGAACCCATTTATGACCAACTACCATAGTTCATTAGCAACTAAGATGGTTCTCATCTTCTTAGCCCATATATCATAATTCTGCCCATCAAAATTTGGTGGCTGTTGCCAACCTTTGTTATCACCTCTTGCCATATTTTTCAAATTTGAGAAGACTAAATAATACCTAGATAACCTAGGGCTTTACCCACAGTAAAAAACTAACTGACTGACTGACTGATTGACTTCCTAGAAAAATAGGGCTCTGATACCACTTGTTGGGAGGCAAGGGTGCAATAAAACACAAAGTCACTGCTGTGACATGATGGACATGTAGCAGAAATAAACACAAAGAACACACAGTGAACACATAGTGACAATAAGTCTAAACAAACCAAAATTAACTTTGCATATATTCCTTGTTTTCTTCAAAATACAAAGACTCAGAGGATATTCTCTGATTTGCATGAACAAAATAAAACTTAGTTATTTGGACAGATGTCAAATGACTGGGTGCTACACTCACACCTCAAAAACATAAACTGCTACAGTCCTATAGCTGCAGTTGACAATGCGCTGTGACTGATAAACATGCTCTATGTGCTGCTGCTGTCATCTATTTTGTGCTAAACATCTCCACTTCATCTGCTACAGCAGGGTCACCTTCCAATACAAAAACTTCTACTTCTTACCAATGGTTTCCAAGACATTCCTTTTTGTCGTACTTTTAGCTCATGAGAATGAGCGCTTCATTCAAATTTCAAAATCACCTAACTCATTAATTGCTACAGACTGCAATAGCTATTGCAAACTCAAAAACATGCACTCTATTTCAAATTCAAATAACTCAAAAACATGCACTCCATTTCAAATTCAAATATACCTACCAAAATTAAATATTGTAGGTTACATTGGGGGGCAACTTGAAAATTTTCAACCTAATGTGGGTGCTAACTTGGAGATTATTGAATATTCCAACACCATCATTAGGTCGATCCTACTTTTGGCAAGGATAGAAGAAAATGTAGAATGGTGAACCTACAAGGAAGAAGATTTTGTTTCTGTGCCTACATATAATATCTATGAAGAATGAGTTACTAATGTTGACCCTATGAAAGCATACAATTTCTCCTACCATGATGGGAAAAGTACTGTTATGGTCGGGCCGCAAGAAAAGACATATAGCTTAGATTCGACTACTAGCGTCTAGGTGGATTATCGAAGAAACATTTTGATCCCTTTCACGTACTTGGCCTAAGAAACACATACTTGCTTGTTGCGGGTGGATTCTTATACCAAGGCTAAAATGCAAACAACAATTACTTTCACAATAAATCTACAGTTATTGATTTGAAATTTGAATCAACCACGCACATAATTAGGACGCATGTTATTTGTTAATAGTGATTTTTCATGAGCTTGTTTAAAAAAAGATTGGATATAGTAAGATTGAGTTACGATCTGTAGCATTACAAATAAAGAAAGAATACTTGTGAAAATCTACAAGATTTTTTATTACTTAATAACCGAATAGGGAGGTGTTACCATAATGATTAGTTTAGTACGACTTTTCTAGCATACCCTTTTTTGGCAACAATATAAACTTTCTGGTTTGCACAAAGCTTTTAAATGTTATGGAAGCACATATGCGCAAAGCATTGAAAACTAGAATGTTGCATAAAGATATAAGAAAGCCTAATGCATAAACTAAATATGAATTCAAGATCCTAATAAGTAATCAATTTGTTGCAAACAAGAAATGAATACAAACAGAGATCCATGAACTCAGAAAACACAATTTTTTTGTTACTATTTATCACCCGAGTATCTTTACAGGTCTCAGTTCACAACCGATTTAAAAAGAGAATTCCAGGCAAATAATAAATACATATCCTTGAATCCTATATGAGCCGAATAAAGATGAGTTTCTCAAAGAAAATGGTTACAAATTTCTAACGTAGATTAAACAAAGGAATGGTCCAGAATTATTCCCAAGCCGTAGACAATGGTCATGTTGGCCGATTTCAACACTGTTTTAGATTCAACCCCCCAAAGCACAAGGCGCAACAATGTTACTATATTTCTGGAGCATAACACAATTTTGTAGAACAAGCGTTAAGCAAGATAGACATCTCAATCAAATCCATTCGATCAGTTATTGCTTTTATTCCAAAGTCGACTAGGTTTCTATTTAGAATAAGTACAATATAAAGTATCAATTTGGTCACATTATCAACCATTCAGAGAAAAAGCTAGGTAAATATAAAATTCCATCTTATTAAAGGCCCAAATCAAACCATGCATGATTCTTAGCAATGAAACATTACAGAGGCAGATGAACATTATTAATTGAAACGTTGAAGAGGAAATTGCCCCTCAACAATGGAAACACTTATTCTCATATCCTCAAGATCTCCCTACCAACACAATTCCTAATAAAGAAAATGAGTTATCACTATGAATCTGTTGTGTAAACATAAATGGGCTGTAGACTCTCGATAGATAGGTCATTTTCCGTTTCTAGAAGATTGCCCCACCCCATCCACAACAATTCTGAAGTAACAAGAAGAGGAATAGAGATAATTAATTAATGAACTAAAAAGATGGTTCAACTAAAATGAAAGAATCATTACACAATGATTAAATGAAATGAATCGTTAAGCAAGCACATAAGTATCATACACTATGAAAACAATAAGACACTAACTGTGCTTGTAAGAAAACACAACAAGAAGCAATATTGAGACTTAAAATAAATCAAAGCGAATATAAAAGAGATATCACCGGTTGTTACTCCAAAAATGTTTAAATTATAATAATATCCAAATGAATTTATTTCCTTTAATAGCCGTGTCCAATGTCTACTGAGCATGTTAGCTAGCAACGTCCGTTGAGGTAGGGGGTTGAAGCCTGATCTACAACCAATACTAAATCCCGTGATATTAATGGAAGCAAAGATTTATTCATAATTTTTTCTATTGTTAGAAAATCACCCACTATTAAAAAATAAATCAATAATTTCGCATGGAACTTTCATGCATATTAGATATGCCACAGGGCTTTTAGAGAATCATAACTGATAGGATGAATAAGCAAGCCGATTTAAAGAACTAACTCATCACTTACCAATCATGCAAGGATCTCACTATTCTAAGCATTACATATATTAAAGAATGTTGATGAATATGATTGAAACACTTGCTACCGTGATGTTAGTGGAGCTAAGAGACAATGCAACAGTCACAGTCTAATCCAGAAAATGGTCAAGGACTTGTTGAGCACACAAAATCTGAAATTACAATATTAGCCTTCCATGAAAACATTTTGTGAATGACAGGAACAGTGGGAACATTGTAGGACCGCTTAGGCTGTCTGAAGGTTCTTTATTGAAACAACCATTAATTGAACAATGTCCATCAAATCTAGCACAATGTATTGTAGACTTTGCAATACAAATTCAATTTAAACACAATTACCAACACAACAACTGTATCAGTGTAAATATTTTACTTGAATACAACATTTGATTACTAAAAGTTTCTCTATACATTCACTAAATCTGCAACACTTGACTGAATTAAATGTTAGTATTGAAATAATTACTGAAAGAATCTTTTACAACCAATTTGCTCCTACAAACACAAATCATTTCCTTAGATCCTACAACACCAAATAGAGCAGCTCAGTCATGCTCTCCTCCCAACCATACGACTGAAAAGTCCACCCCCAAGCGAGAGACAATACCCAATGCAAATTTACAGATTTGAAACCAAAATAATATTAATCATGGACTCACACATTTTGAATTCATTCACCAAATTTCGATATAGGGGAGAAGGGGGATTCCCTTCCCTCCTGAGGAAACAACAAAACAATCAACTTCATATACAACTTCATTCACAACACACATTCACCACCACCCATACAACAATCTCCACACACAACCACTACCATCCATCCAACCTTCTCCACACACTACCACCATTAACAACTCCATTCATTACAGTAACCAATGGCCATGGTTTTTCCATATCATCCACAAATCCATACTTTCATATTTGATCAACTAACCCCAAGAGAGGCTCTACGCCCTCCTCAACCCCACATGAAGGAGGCTCTCATCCCTCGGGTGAGATCTACTCCTTATATACACCCAAACCTTCTATTGCACAAACAATATCAAACATCTATCAATAATTTATTATGAACACAAAAACCACCAATACAATTAACAACTATTAGGAATTCGTCAACAATACAAACAACACAAAAGCTTGCCTTGGCTATCCAACTTAGGATCAGCCCAATCCACTTACCTCGATTATCAATTCATTATGGCCTTCCCCAATTCCACCTAGAAGCAAACAATAAATAAGGAAAGAGAACAACCTTTCATTTCATTTTCCCCCAACCACTCAAATTAACTCATGACTTTTTAATTTCCTTAATACAATATCCAAATGAAGATGCATTTCCCGTTGACACATAAAATCAAATTATATTTTCAACATTAAAAACCAATAATAAATGTTTAACAGTTGGGCTTTGTCTCCAAACCCTAAGGATTGGGATTGTCCACTGCAACATCTTATTAGAAACATTAGTACTTTTAAAAATTATAATTTGAAACATTAAATATAACACTAAAATTTTCTAACATCAAATTATTATAAGATTTGAAATACTTTATGTTCAAACTAAATAAACATATCATTACTTTTATAAGTAGATAATTATTAGGTATGCCTCACACCTTGTGTGAAAACAATACAAAATAACCAACCTTGAGGGAACCTAGTGAATCAGGAACTAACATTCTACACTTGATTATTATGATTCACTAAAGTTGAAAGACATTCTATCATTCACTTCACTTCCTACCATAACTACTTTCGATATGTATTAATCCAACTAATCTATCATAAAGAAATCACAAAAGATTAAAGGGAGAGAAAAGGCCTAAGGGATTTAATATTTTTAGATATTGCACATAAAAATATTAAAAGGAATGAAAATTAAAGTAGATATTATTTGTACTTCACCAAATTTTCTCATAGCTATGTAAAAAACAATGCAAGAGTTTGAAGAAATTAACCATTCACTAGTAAAATAGCTTCAAATACACACAAAGATGGTGCAAAAATTTGATTATTCTACTATATGAACAACTTAGAGTAATGCAAGATATATGATCTAAAATGACCTTTGAATTACTTTAGTGTTACAAGTCTTTACAATATGTACAAGTATTTACTAAAGATGAACAAAAAATATGAAATAGAAGCTGAAATGGGGGAAAAGTGATGAGGGTTCACCAAAATGAACTAACAAAATGATGAACCTAATTTTCACTATTATTTCATTCAATTATGAGGGTTATGATGCATAAATGAGAATCAAAATTAAACCTAACTGATATACCAATCAAAAGGCAGGTTTTAAGAGGGTTAAATGTTGTGTACCTATTGCAAAAGTGCTTTTTCAGACCTCACTAAGGACTAATTCGCCCTATGGAAAATGGGTCCAGGCTAGGGCTACAGAAAATCAATTTTTGGGTTGTATTCTTCTTAGTTTGTACTTCCAGATCCTAATCAAAGACTACCTAAAACCTGAAAATAAATCATGTAGCTCAGTTTCTATGATTTTGCAACTTTCTTAGCAACTTTGACAACTTTTGCAATTTTTCTCTCCAAATGATCTTCAACCTAACACTTGCAATCACATATCAAAGGAGAGAAAAAATGTTGTTTGTTAGGGAATATGGGTTTGCCTTGGTCAAACCCCATTTTTGTAATTAAACCTTGTAATGAAATAATGCATAAAGGAATGATGAATGAACAAATAATGTGTAACAACTCACAAAACCTCAATTGAAACCTTGGAGTACAAATAAAAAATCTTGTATGAAGTGGCCTCAATGAATGTAGATCTTGATCATGAACTTGATTTAAAACAATGCTTGAATAGGATCTTGAATGCTACATCAACACATTAGCTCAACAACATGCATGATGAACTATGCCTTTGACATGATGAAATGACCCTTGATTGCTACAATAATTTTCAATAATTCTTGATAATTTTCCACACTTAGCTCAATTGATGAAATATGTACTTCATTTGATTTATCTTTGCTTGATAATTTTCCACACTTAGCTCAATTGATTTAGTAGGATATTTGTCACCTTAAGTAAGGGATTCCTTTTGTATCCAACAGGTATGTGAACTATATTGGCACACATAAGTACCACTAAATTTGGCAGGGAAAGCTAACTTTGATGTTTCTATGTTCAAATTGGCATTACTTGTGATGATTATGCCTTGGGTTTCATCTGTATACTCTTTACACAAGGGAATGATTTTGCCTTACAATTGCAAGCAGATTGGTACCTTAGGATATCATCATGTGCTCTAATATGTAGTGAGCGATCTATTCAAAGAAGTGATGGGACAGGTCGTACATGCAACCGTTCACCACAATTAAATTTCCCTCTTCTTTGGCGAATGTTGGAGGCTGTATATAAAAATTTTGGCTGTAATTAATTTTGCCACTCCTTTGGCGAATGTTTGTGAGTTGCATGATGGTATCCTTATGGTACCTTTCATGTGTGGTGGTACTTCACATTAATCTTTTGCAGGAGAGTTAATCCTTTTTGCATGATCTATAATATTTTAAAGGATTTTCCTCATTAATCTTTCTTCATATGAAACAATTTCCATTATTACCACCGAGAGTTGTACGAAGAGTTCTTTGGGTCTTAAAAACGGTATTTTATCATTCATTTTAATAGTTTCTTTCAAGAAGCTTCTGTGAGCAGCTAATTCTGAATTGAGTTGCAAGTGAAGATAGAGTGGAAATATGGCTCTCCGCCCCAGGAATTTATGAATTAATTGCGTTGTTCAATCTTGGGAAAGGTCGTTTGAAGATAGTCTCTCTTAGGAAGATTTGAACCTCATTTTTAAGATAGATTGCATGCGTGAGGAGGATGCGGTACACTCGGTGCTAGGAACGGAAATCATCCACCTCAGAGCTTGACGCTTATTATTCCTTATTAGGTGCTCTTGATATTCTTATGAAATGCTATGGATTTGCTTCAATCATTGAGGGAATTAGAATCAATTGTAGCAAAATTTGTAAACCTTCAGTTCTTTGATAAGAATGAGTTGTTGTATCTTGTGCAAAAATATAATTTTTTCTCTAGGGAGGGATACATTGGAGGCTTATTCCCTCATGAATATGTAAACAAAAAATATGGGTTTGAAGAAATATTTGAAGCTATCAGATTGAGTCTTTAGTTTCGTAATGATTATGTTTTGATATCTGCTCTAAAGAAACATGACAAAAAATTTGTGTCTCTTTGGAGTCTGAAATTAAAGAAAAGTTCTATGTCGTCTCTTTCCTTTGGGATCATGTGCCAAAATTTCCCCTTAAGTCGTGTGTCTGCAAGAAAACAACAATTGCAAATTGAGTTTGAAGCTCATGTGCTCTGAGAATATCATGATTTCTCATGCGTGGAGCATACCAACTCTCTGTGCTAGGGTTTCAAGGCAGCCAACCAAGTAGAAATTATGGCTCAAACAGATGAAGAGGCTCCTTTTGTTGGTTATGAATTTTTTGTAAAGGAGATGCCTCTTCCCAATAAAACCGAGCAGCAGGATGAACAAGTTGCAGTGAAGGACCAAAATTCAACTTGTGCAGAGCGAATGGAGGAGTAGCAAAACACTGGGCAGTTAAAATGTTTTTTTTCAGTTTTTTGGCATAGGCTTGCATACACACATTTTGAAAATCATGCCTCATTTTGTACCAATCAAGCATTGGGTCTTCAAATGGGTTAAGGTGGTTGTACTATAGTTAGTCTTTTTTTGAAAATATGACAATTGATCCCCTACATGTGGGATAATTTTATAATTGACTATAATAATTTGAATCAAACTTTTGTATCGAATGGGCTATAACCAGAGGTTTTCTTCCTGGTTCTTCCCTGCCGGTATGCCCTCTAAACCAGGCTTATGTACATTTTTATATATATTAATATAATATAGTGGTGTGTCCACTTTTGTCAAAAAAAAAAAAAATTCCCTTGAATTCCCTAGAAATGGTCTTGAATTCTCTATCAATGCTCTTGTGAAAGTATTCTTGATTTCTCATAAATTCTAGATTGCTTAGCTGAAACTTAGTGAAATAACCTTGTATTTATACATGACTTAACATTAAATCCTGAAATTCAAATATCACGAGATGACATCAAATCTAGGATTTGAAGTCATTAAAATACCGCCAAAAACATATCCCAAGGGGGGTCCTAGGTCTAAGTGATGACCCATTCACCATGTGGTGAATGGGTCCTAGCTCAGTTAGCTAGGACACACTTTGGACAATGTGAAAGATCATGTGAAAATAGGGTCCTAGGACCTAGTGAGGACCCATTCACTAGGTGGTGAGTGGATCCTAGGTCACTAACCTAGCACACACACCTTGTAAAATTAAGTGTTGTGTAATATCATTTATGAATGTCAGGCTTTATCCCTCAAAATCTGTGATTAATTAGGCTTGGACTTGAATTAAAGGGAACAATTAAGGAAAATTAAACTCAATTAATTAATAAAGCCCTAGATTAGTGTGAAAGTACAAAGATACACTTTACAACACCCTAAATAAGGCACCATTGTAAGTCCATTTTATTAAAAAGGGGCTCTAAACTTAATGTGAATGTGTAAAACACATTACAACACTAAATCAAGGCAAAATTAAGCTCATTTTAATATTAATTATTCCTAAACTAAGGAAAAAGGGATACTTTTTCCGTTACTACATTTTTCCCCCACTTTAGTGAGAGTATGACCCCATGTCACAATCACACCTTATGTATGCAACAATGACAAAGGTACAAAATCATAAAACATCAAAGATCAAGAAGAAAAGGGAGGCAGATCAAGCTTCGACTGTGCAACACGATGTGGAACACGTCTTAACTATTTTTCCAAGAGAAGGGGGGAGGATCAAGTCTTAACTGTATAATGGGATGTGGAACATGTCTTAACTATTTTTCCAAAGAATTTTCTCAAGTAGAACTCAATGTCCACTATGATAACAAACACAAACGCTCACTCTGGGGTAGTGGAACCTCAGGCCGTCCACTAGGTGAGTTTTCCCCCAAGAAGGTGGCTTAGTGAGAAAGTCATGCCTCTATGTCGGCTCTCACTGTACTTACTATACCAAAGCTATCCATCTGATAACTCTGATAGGGTGCCACTCACATTCTTCTTTTGTTCTTAGCAAGCTGTGTTATGCTAAGCACCTATGCACATGGCAAGGCTCCATAGGAAAGCAAGGTATGTTATGCCAGGTGGCCTTGAATTAGGGTTTCAAGCTTCACAAGGTCAGCAAGTTGTGTTATTCCAAGCACTTATGAACAATAATGCTAGTAAAGGGTTTTTTTCAAAGGTATTTCACTTTGTTCGTGCAAGGTCTTCTTCTTAGGGATCATCATGCCTAATGTCTCCAAGAGCGGACTAGTCAAGAGTAAAAGATTCACAACTTAGGGAATGCAGTGTGTCTCATCACCACTAAGAGGAAAGTCCTGTACTAAGAAATTTCACACTCTTGGAGGACATCAAACCCAATGACACCACTAAGAAAAGGACGCATCACAAGAAAAAAGAAAATCGCACCATAAAATATGAAAAATGTTGAAAGATATTATCGAGGTATGCCCCCACTTTAAAGCGGTTGTTAATACCGTTGTTGTGAGAAATTGCTTTAAAGTAGCCAATTCTTACTCCTAAGACATGAGAGCTTTCCTTGGAAAACCCTATGTCAAGTCATATGTTTATGAAATAAAGCTACGTTAGGAAAAAGGAGGGAGGGGTTTCTCCCAAGAATACACAAGGGACCTATGGATTTAGGATTAGTATATCTTTTCTATAATGTTGTTATAGAGCTTAGAAATGTCATCATTCCCCAAATACTCATAGAACTGGAAGAATGACACATAGAGGGTGAAAACAAAAAAAAGCCTTCCATGTCAACATGGAAGAGACCTAAATATCTCGATGCCTTGCGTCATCCCCAAAAGGAAAACACAAGACAAATGAAAAAGGAAAATGTTTACGAAATAGAGAAGAATGTAGGTACATATAGAGGAATGCACAAAAATAAAGAGAGATACATCAAACGAAACAACATGGGGGATCACATTACGTACATGCAATCACATAAAGAACATGAAAAATAAAATAACAAAAAATACTAGTAAGGCACATGTGAGTCAACCTATAGCAGGACATTTGCATCCCAGTCTTGATCGGTATATGTGAAAGTGGGACAACTAGCCAAAGGGACAATGACAATTGTCGAACTAGGACATGCACCAAGTTCAAAACTCATATTAATAGAATTGTCATTTAAGCTCATAGAAGAGGAAAACAATGAATTCAACTAATTATGCATTTTTTCATCAATCTTTGCAATATCAATGTCATCATCTAAATTAATCACAATACGAGGTCGAATGATAATTTCTCTGGAAGGTTCTTGTTTACATTGTGGCGAAGGTATAGAATCATCATGCATTGCTTTGGGTAAGTTTGGATTTTTATTTTCTATGTTGTTTTTTTCTTCTTTAGTTTTTAACATACAAGCAATAATGCAACGTTTACACCTACGCTCTATATCATTTTGATTTCATTTCAATCTATTGTCAATTTGAGTTTGTGTAGGAGCAGGTTTTTCAACCATAAATTTTTTCTCTTCTCTTAGGGGAGGAACAAAAGGAAGCATGGGAGGTTGTTCAACCACTTTCTCTTTAGATTTGTAAACTTGTTTTACTTTAGGAGGCACAATGGGATTGTTTTTATTGTCTCATGGTCTCTTATAGGAAATGGTAGGAGGATTTGTCATAGGTTTCTCTTGGATATTTGGAAGGGCTTTTTGTTCAATCATTCATTCATCAAGGATAGGTGGCTCAATCATGGGTTGCAACATGTTTATGTGGACATAGAAAAGTATCCCTTCTACTTTTCCCCTTGTTTAGGCCCTCCTTGTGATTTTGGCTTAGTTTTTCCTTGATTTAATATTGTAATGTGGTCAAATACATTCACATTAGGTCTTGACATGTATAAATCAATAAGAATGGTATGATGCCTTGTAAAAGTGTTGTGAGGTGTTGTAACACATCTTCACACTTTTCTAGGACCTTCTTATTATAATTCACCTAAATAGTTCTTTTTATCACTTACCAAGTCCTATTTCAAAGTTTTGTAACAAACCTTCACACTTTTCTAGGCTTGTCATCAATATTTATGCCTTCCTTATGATTTAATTGGACCCATTTTATGTCTAAAGGCCTTACTTAAGTGTCTTCTTAAAGAAGAACCCGATAAATATTATTTAATTTAACACAATTTCCAACAACCACTCAAATGCCTTGAGCGGGACCAAATTTTCCATTAGGGGCGAATTAGTCCCTCTTGGCACAAAAATCAATATAATTTTAAATTACTGGTGGGTTTTTATTCTTTAAGACCCAAGGTCATCCTGTGATGTATTTTTGGGAATTAGGGCATAATTATGTATAAATACAAGGTTTTTCTCCTCATTTCAACCTCATTCACCTAATCAACACATTCATTCATAACTTCATTCACAAGCATCTAATCAAGTATTTTGGTGCTAATATTTTCATATCTTCAAATTTCTACTTCAAGGGTTTGGTGAGTTGTAGCATTGCATGTTGTTCATTCATCATTCTCTTTACATTTCATTTCATTTTCAAGGGTTTAATTACCAAACTGGGGTTTGACCAATGAAAACCCCTATTCTCTAACCCTTAACACTTTTCCCCTCTTTGCATGTGTGTTTTGTAGGTCTTGTATGCAGATTTGTCAAAGAGAAAGGTGTTAAAAAAGGCAAACCCCTATTCTCTAACCCTTAACACTTTTCCCCTCTTTGCATGTGTGTTTTGTAGGTCTTGTATGCATATTTGCCAAAGAGAAAGGTTTTAAAAAGTGTTATCAATTCATCAAAGCTATTCAAAGTCAATAAAACCCTAATTGGAGCTTGAAGATCATCTACAAGTCAGATTCTAAAGAATCAGATCTAGAGAATTATCAGGAACAAAAGTGCAGACTGGAGGCTATAGAATTTTGTCCCAAATTTCTAGATTTATAGAAGTGGACTAAATTTCCATTGATGGCGAATTAGTCCCACTACTAGGCCTAACAAGTGTTTTATGAAGTTTTGGACACTTAGTTTCCTGAAACCTGTTCTGACATATTCCTCTAGAAGCAAGACTAATTCACCCAACTTGGCGTAAGTGTCCTAGTGGGATTCAATAGTGAATTCTATAGGATTCCAGAGCTCTTCTCCATCACATTCCAGATTCTAGGTGCACCTCTTTAATTTCATTAAGTTTTGTTACAATTTGTTTACATTTTCTAGGTCATTTTGCGTACAACACTGTGTTTTCAAACACTTTTGCATTTCATTAGTTTGCATTCAATAGTTAGTTTCTTTCATTATTTTTCAACATTTAGATACATTTAAATCACATTTAAATTAATCTTGAATCTGAACATTGACATTTTTGGTCATTTCTCTCTCCTTTTAGGTGAAAAAACCTAGAAGTGTTAGAGAGCATATAGCACCAAAATATTTGTTCACATTTTGTTGAACCCAACTTTAGAGCATTCTACTTCTGATTTCAAGTGCATTTACAATCCTATAATAGATTTCATCAATATTGCATTAGGTTTTGTATTTTTTTGCATTCTAGGGTTTTCAAAATTGCATTAGTGAAAAGCTCATTTAGCTTGCATTCTTGCATTAGCATTCATTGAAAAACATTGAAATTGTGTATTTACATCAAATATCTACATCAGAAAATCTGAAAAGCATACATTTCATTTTAAAATTTCTAAAAGTTTACAAAACCATTCATCCTTGGACTCATTTGCCACCCTAAGTGAATTAGTCTAGTTACACATTCTGCATTACATTTTCTGTCATTTGTAGCTCATTTCCTGAGTTTCTATTCTCTGCTATTACATTTTTATTTTTGTTTCTAGATTTGCTATTTATTCCATTTCTTGCATTTAGTTTACTTTCACTAGCATCATGGATATGTGTTTTAATAATATTTGGATGTCCTTAAAGCCCTTGAAGTCCTTAGTGGATGTGTCAAGTTGTGCCTTTGGAACTAATCCTAATGACCTTGAACCCATTCCTTCTCCTCCAACTCCTAATGCATGTCCTTGTCGTGATGCTGACATCATTGGAGAAGATGATGATAGCATGAATAGGTTCTTAAATGATTGTCTTGACAACATTGAGGCTAATGCATCCTTTTATCCATCCATGAAACCTCAAGACCTTCGTACAATACCACCTCTTGAGACATTTGGTTACTTACATCCTGAAACACAAGTTGAGTCTCAACTTCCTACACAAGGTGAACCTAATTCCTCTACACAAGCTAATACTCAACCATTTTATGACAACAAAGTAACAAATACTTTCATCAACCTTCAAGACACATATGGAAAAGGTTTCACTATCTTGAGAAAACAAGGATGTAACACAACAAATGAGTGTGAAAAAGGTTCATAAATTTATTTCATAAAGACTAATAATTACTTATTTTGGATTTTTAACTCTATATTGTAGGGTGGATCTCTAAAGGTATCAAAGATCTCCCTCCAAACCGTACATACGACTTTCATTGAATACGGATTTCCACATGATTCTATTTGCATATATAAGATATAAAAGATATAATTCTTATGCATGAAATTATGTTTACTCATTCTCAATTGATTATCCATTTCCTTTCTTTTGTTATGATTAGAAATTTTGTATTTTCTATATCTATATGATTAAGTCCTTAGGTTTTAAAAAGAGTGTAAAAAAAAAGGAGAAGGTGTTTTAAATCAGTGCTATTTGAATTGAACCTGTTTCGAAAAGGTCAAGACATTTCAAATTTTATGTTAACACACACTAAGTAAGGGAAAACTTATGAAATGAATTCAATATTAAACCTTAGACATATAATATCCTACTAGGTATAGCGACAATGTCGATACCCTGTAGGCTAGACATCTGTCCACATCCAGCTGTTGTCGCTAAATTGGTAACTCCTCATCACCAAACAAAATTTGCACGGACTCATCCAGTGCCTCGTCCGCTACCTGACACTCGCTCACCAGGCACCCTGCTATGGAAAGCCTCAAAATCCTTCATACATCCTCTAATGTCACTGTCATCTCCCTTGTCGGTAGATGAAATGTCAATGTGGTTGAATCTCAACGCTCTATTAGTGTTATCACCATGGTCTTGTGGGTCTTAATCCTTGGATAAGATAACATGTGTAGGAGTCCTGCCTATGCTAACACCTCATGATTTGTGTCATTCATGGACGCTATGCAGATCTTCAACACCTAGGATTGTCACTCTTGCATCTGCAGTCTATAAAAGTCCTGCATCATATTTTCCCCAAGTCTGTCAGTTTTTCTTCTCTCTCAGGTTTTTTTTATCCCAGCCCCGGGTCCCCTATTTCCTCCCTCTTTTTCTCTCTTTTCATCCCCTTGACAGTCCTACTTTGCTAGAGCGGCGGAACCACCCGACCCTAGGTGAGCCCCACCCTACGAAGGGGCAGACCCGCCCCCGGTCCAAGGGCAAATGCACCCACAGTCCAGGGGTGGACCCGCCCTCCGCCATAGGCAGGTCAACCCATGTGGGGGTGGACCAGCCCTCTGTGGGAGGCTGACTCGCCCCGGCAGGGGTGAACCCATTCACCATGAGAGGCGAACCTGCCCTCCGCGGGAGGCAGACCTGCCCCGAAGGGCACAGACTTGCCCTCTGTAGGAGGCAAACCTGCCTTGGCAGAGGCAAATCGCCCACTCCGGGATGACCCAACCCCTCCACAAGTGGGTGATACACCTCTCTACGAACCACACTCTTTTTTTTCCCACTAACCCCCGCTTTTAGCCTTCCCCCTTTGCCCTCTTCTAACCCATCCTCCTGACTAACTGTAAAATTTAAATGACAAAATTTAAAAAATTTCTCGCCTACCCATTTTTCTACCCTACCTCCCCACCCAAACCCATATTTTCAAATTTTATAAAACTCAAAGAAATGCTCAAAAAACACAAAGTTGGGTTTGGGGCTTACCTGGCATGGAACACCATAATGGTTGAAGAATCTGTGTACCTCGTCCCCCCGATGGATAAACGTCACTATCGTACTCTAGCATCCTGTCCTCTGCTGCTCTCCTTCTCTCCTCTTCTCCTCCTTTCTCAACTAACTACTATTCCAATGAGGAGAGGTAATTCCTACAATTACCTTATATAACATTTTCCCCCCTTTTCACTTTTTTTAAATGAAGGGAATTTCTTCCCTTTATTTAAAAAAAAATCTTCCTCCAACTAATTCCCCCATCCTCTATCCTCCCGGGGTCGCCATTTGCACATCTGTTTGACTCTATTCAAAAGCCAATCTTCTAGCTTTTTGTGCTCTTTCCAATGACATATACCACTTCATACTTTTGAGAAGTCACCCAAGACCCTTTTTCATTCCCCATCTGCCTCCTCAAGGGGGAAACCCTACCATTCCCCTTCATTTCTCTATCATGAGTCTTCTCTCGTGAAACTGGAGCATCTCCTTCCATTTCTTTCTGTTTGGACAGCTCATCTGATCTCCCCTATGCTAGAGCATCTCTTTTCTAGTTGCTTCCTTTATAGAGTCATTTGCATTTTATTTTCTTCAAAACCCTATTATCCTAATAGTGTTTTGAAGAGGGAAAAAATGTAGACATCCAAATTTGACCACTTCCATACGGTCAAAGTCGTCTCCTTATTCATCCCTTTACTCATCCTCTTTGTCGGTATTAATTAAATCATTCATTTAATTAATATTTCATGACCTACATAAGGTTCCTAAAGTATTGAATTTAATAATTAAATACTTTTACCCTTCTTTCCTCTCTAAATTAAATAAATATACCACTTTATTTAATTTAGTCATGTGACCTCTTGAAATTTAAATTAATTTTTAATTCCTCACTTTCTCTCTCCTTGTCATATTCTCCATAACCCTCTTCTAATCTAGATTAATTTAATCCATGATTAAAGATGTGCACCACTTATTCAAGATTAATGTCACGTCCTACTACATTTGCCACTTGCCTCTAATCCTTCATTAATTATCCTAATCATGTGTTTGCACAACCTTAATCAAAGTCATTAGCCACATTTAGCATGTCTTTTTGGTCAACCTTTTTATTTGTGTTTCTTGGCATTGACCTTATTTCCCATGTGAATTTAAAATTCACATTTATTCCTCCTAGAATCTCTTTTTCCCATGCATCTTCTAGAATCTTTTGACTTGTCACATCAAGTCACATGTGGACAAAGGCTTCCCTTTTTGGAACCTTGTCTTATCCATGAGATTTTTGCAAGCATGTGAATTTTTAATTCACATTTATTTCTCCAACTACTTTCTCAATCCCTATGGAGATTTTTGACGAATTCTAAAATTCCTCAAAAGTCACTTTCATTCCCACTTGGGGACAAGAAGTTCTTTTTTGAGGAAATCTTTTCATTCCTCAAGGTACTTGCAAAGTACTTGTCCTTCTTCCACCTCATGTACCCTCCTTCCACCTCATTTACACATCATCATTTTCAAGCCACTTCACATTACACATGTCAAGATGTGAGGACTTGTGAGTCTTCAACTCACCATAGCCCTACATCTTGGCCTTGTTGGTTTAATCTCAACTGTCCATGTATTTAGAGAATTCAAAATTCTCTATAAATACCCCTTCTTTTCTCTCATATGGCGGACTTTTGCATGCCATACCCAAACTCTTGCAGTTTTGTTATTTGAGTCCACACTTAGCATTTGCATCCATTATCATACAATTTCAACCATCTTGCATCCTCATCTATTTGCCATAAAAGGAGCATACAACGTCACGAATCAAGGGCCAACCAAAGAATAGCTCGATAAGGTGAAATTTTTCATTTTATTTTGTTAAGCTAATCATTTGCCCAATCTTGAGGTGTAGGGTGTTAATCTTTGTTTTTCTTGCACTATTTTGTTTGTTGCTCATTTTCTAACATATATTTTCACTCGTTCACAGTTCCATTACTTCTCCAACATCAGGGTATGAAAATTCATGCTCTATTCTCTGCTCAATAGGCACTAATTCAACAAATAGTTGTTATAAATCCCCCTCAGCACCTTAAGTTTCATCAACATTTGCAAAAGGCAACTCCATAGCAAGAATATCCTCAATGTCCATTGGTTGCTGCTGCATTTCTAATGCTATGGGCTCCTCTGGTTGACCACCAGTTTTTAGTAAATGCTCTTGCAAAGCACTTTGAGCCAACTGCTCTGCTTGTTACAACTTCTCTAGAAAAAAAACATCACTAAAATCACTAAGGATCAATTCCATCCTCTTAAATTTGTCAGTGACATGCTTGTAAGGGCTTTCATAGTAGGAATTCTTGGTAAAATCCCTATGCTCAACCTCGACAATTTTCATCCAAATTCTCTCTCTATCCTGGACAACTGCTAATGTTGGAAAGTTTCTTATCACATCCTCCTTGAAGTAGAAAGCATGAGGTCCATATCTTGAGATTCCCCTTTTGATCTTTTCTCTATCAATGAGCCCCTCTGGATCAAACTTTCTAATAGGGGTTGTATCCATTCTTAGATTATTTATCATTATGCCAAACACCTCATATGCTTCCTTTGTAGTGACAACAAAATAATCAAAAGAGAAATTTGTTGCAATAATAGAGGCCTTTTTGGATAACCTAAAATTCTCTACATCACTATTATCCATTTGCCACATTATTTCAGTAAAATCCATCCTATCAGAAACAAACCTAGGCAATAGATGTGGTGCCACAGTAGTCCCATAATACCTGATGACTATGCAATTGTCATACAAATACCATCCTCCCCAATTGCACTCATAATTTAGGTCATCACCACATTCTCTTGGTATCAACAATGCTTGAATTGTTTTAGAAATTCTCTTAGCTGGCCCCAATCCCATTTGTACCAAAATAGTATGCTTTATGGTGTTGCAGAATCCAATAAAGTTTGAATTTGGGCAATGCAAATCCCAGATGTATGTCTACATTTGGATAGGCAATCTATGACCCTTTTCATCCACTTGTCTTAGTTTCATGACTTGACCAAAAACCTCCCTTCCCTGGTATAACAACATATGCATCAGTAATAAATAATGTCTAAATGTCAATGGGGTTTTTCTTTCTTTCAACCTTATCAATTCATAGTGCAATTGCTCAGCAGCTCGGTGAGCATATTCAAACCACTTGTGCTTGTTTTTATGTTGAATATCCATGATCATAACTAGCAAGGATGACGTTATCCTCCCATAACACTTCACTCCAAGCACTTGACACAACATAAAATATGTGTTTCTAAAATAATCTGCAAATTCTTCACAATCTAATGGTTCAACTTCTTTGATTGCAAACACAAATCCTTTCTCTCATCTATGCTTTGGTAGTTCACCTCTTCTAAACCCAACCCTATGTTTAGCATATTCTTTCTACAATTTTTTCGTACTAATCTTTTCATTAGCATCAGGATTCATTTTGAAAACCTTTATGACTTTACTTATTTTTATTTCCAAAATGTTTCTACCATCTATGTCTGTGATTACCCTATTGACATCATCATATATGTCTACGAGTTGCAACATTAAATCTACCTCCACAAAAATATTAGGGACAACCGATTTCCCTAAATCATAACCCCAGACATTTCAACCGGGATGTGGAGCATCTCTTCTTTTGAAAGTGTACAAGAATAAATCCCATCCAGGCTCTGGCACGACAATGTCACCAATTCCTATTGCAAGGTCCTTGAAATTGGTGGTTAATATTCCTTCCCTGATAGCCTTCTTGTCACTTGCCTTGGCATCTGTCAACTGAAACTTGTCCATGAAACAAACATAGTCCTTTGGTTGACCCTTTTTCTTCTCTATTCCTTCAGATGTTTGGGGTGGGTCATGGGAGACTTTCTATTTTTTCCTCTTGGGTCTTGGGTGTGGGTTTTGAGGACGACGACTCACCAGGTTGACTCATCTTGACTTTCCTAAGGCTTTTAGGTTTGAATTCAAACTAGGTCTTGGAATTGATATTCTATACTTGACAATTTAAACTTGAATTCAAATACAACTCTACCCTTTTGCTTTTATCCCAATTAGAAAACTACACTTAATCAAGAGAAGCCAAGAACTAGGTAATTTACCCTTGAAAATAACCCAAACATTTTGATTTAATGTGCCAATTCTTTCAAAATAACAAGAAAAGCTAGTGGGATTCGATGACGTCTTACCCGGGAAAAACTCTTCTGCAATTTTTCTTTAGCCTCGGCTTTGGTCGCTCTAAACTCTTCTTTAGCTCCTCAAATTTTAGAATGAGAGGAGAATGCAACCACAGATCCTTTTACATGAATTCAGATGAGTGTTCACCATTAATGGCACAAGAAGGCTCGCACGAGTGAACAATTACTCCATCAGTTGGCCATTCTTGTTTGAATTTGATCCATTGATTTTCTCATGTGAAAACTCCATCCAATGGCTCACATCATTCCACAATCTCCATGGGGCCCTTCCGACAATTTGATACATACTTTGATGATGAGTTAAGAAGCTGCCATGTGTACCTTTTCATACTCTATGAGTATCGCTCATCGCATCTTCCAATTTTTCTTTGGGACCTCATCAAGCGATGGCTGAGAAGCCAGTGATGAGATATTGGCCATTGATCTTGATCGCGGGAGGATCCTAGCTGGAGACCTAAATCTTATCACTCATCGCTTGTTCACTCTTCATTGAGAAATCTCAACCCATGATACACCGAGCCTAGACGATGGGGAGAAACTCCACCCATCAGCGGTCGCGGGTTCCATTTTGGAAAGCATGAGACAACTGGCGATAATGATAAAGCCAATGATGGGTTAAATACTTAACCACATCGCTCATCGGGGGTTGCTTTGAAGCGGTGAAAATGTAACACACGATTGCCGATGAACCTAGCGCAATAAGAAAGATAGAGCTTCACTCGTCACGGGATGGACATGGGAAATTCCAAAGGAACACGCAATGAGTGATGAACCACTAACGGTAAACTTAAGTGGTGCTAAAATGCACGTGGTCATAAGTTATTTTAAAAGGGGACTTCCTAGGTTCGACGAGTAACCTAAATATTGGGGTCGATTAAATAATGATGATAAAGACCATAAGATGCCACTTAATTAATTGGTTACCTGATACAACCGGTCAACGAGAGAACATAAACCAAAGGATAACCAAGGGTGAAAATGTAAATAAAATCTTAAACCCTAGACCCTAATGGCAACAGGATATGAGCAATAAAAAATGTGACCATGAAATTGAAGGGACAATAAAAATTTCAGGGTTCCACCATAGCCTATGAATAGAATATGAATGGTCAAATACAAATCGAGCTAGGAAGGTGGGTGAGTGTGTGATGTCCATTCCAAATTAGGGGTGATGAATACTTTCGCCAAAGTAGTATATGTTTCCATTGTATACACTATCGGTTTACTATGATCTAGGATTACATACTAGAAAAGTAATGCCATATGATAGGTTGTAGCCATGGTGTGACAAAAATGGATATGTAGCACACAATGGTAAGCTCAAGAAAGGCCATTATTATTATGAGGTTACCAAACCAATCTCTTCGTCAAAGGGTAGGGCCATCTTACTAAGTTTGGTAGATGTGCAAGGGACTACAGTTAGTCCATGGTTGGCAAAAAAGCACTTGAGTGATGCTTCTCCTCATTAGTTGGCAACCAAAATTTGATGGAGGTCACTTGGACCATTTTCATATCTATTTACAATAAGCTCAATGGAGCCTCGTATGTGTGTTGTATCCATTATGATGGAAATATTGTAAAAGAGAAATGTTATCATGAAATTATGTACTATGAAATCTATACTTTGAAAAGTTGTAATACTTTGATATAATGCAATGGGAAATTTTGGAAAGATGTTATTTAAAATGTGCATGTTATCTTTATGTTTAAAAAGAAAAAATTTATTGTTCATGAGGGTTAGATGCTTAAACTATTTACTTGAGGTTAAAACATAGGAAAGTTATTGTGTAGAACAAATGGGCATGTTACATGTGGTATCAGAGCTACCAAGTTCAAATTTGGAACTTATGTGCTCACTATGTTTTCCCCTCCAACATTAAGAGTCTAATGTTTGGAAATTCTTGTGCCAGGATGGTGCGTCTCAGGTTAACTGCAAGGAAGTTAGTAATAAAAAATTAGCACTACCTACGGGCCAAGAAGGAAAGTGAAGCCCTTGTTCATACAATTGAGGGAACCAATCATGACAACACCATTTGGCTAAGCGATAATGAGATATTTAGTCATGATCTTTCATGGATTATTCAAGAGAAAAGAAGGATTAAAGATGAAGCCAACTTCAACTACTTACCATTTGTTTCTCTGGCCAAGTTGGACTCAATACCACTTTCTAGGGATATGCCCTCAAAATGTTGTGTCA
>VDFB02000002.1:13447901-13534050 GCA_007258455.2 Sequoia sempervirens | reverse complement strand
TCTATGATTGCTAACCATCCCTTTTCAATTGCTGCAACTTGCATTAGTATGCCATCTTCTTCATCATTCTCTTTTTCCCCTTCACCTCTTTCACTTGAGATATTTTCTATGCATTCTTCTTCATATTACTACCCAAAATTTTGAATTATCTCCACATCCTCATTAAGACCAAAATTTTTTGCAACTTGAGCATTCTCTATATCTCTATAACTTCACCCTCTTCTTCTAAAACAATACTATCCATTTAATCCTTTTCCACATCCACAATTGTATTTATATCCTTTTCAAATAACTTAACATAAAATTCACTTTCACAAATATGAAAAAATTGGTTCATTACCTTTGTAATCTCTTGTTCCTCTATTGCTGTCCCAATCTTTTCTTCTCCTACATGGAAATCAATAACAATATTTTCTTTGCAAAAATCCTAGGAATGAGATAATACATTTGTTTTTTCCATTAAAACTTCTTTTCCTATGCATGAAAATTTATTTTTCTTCTCTTTTATGCCTTCAATAAGACATATATCACCTACTACATCTCTCTTTTCCTAATTGTCTTGTTTATCCTGTTTCTTTCTCCATTCTTTCATGATGCTTCTCTTCTTTTCTTATTTTATTTCAACTACAATTTTTTTAGTTGCCCCTACATGTTCTTTCCACAACCTTCCCATCATAGGGTTGCACTAATATATTTTCTCATCTTTACTCTAGATGTCCTCTTTACAAAATCTCTCTATTCCATGAGAGATATCCAATTCTTCTCCTTCTTTTGGGTAGAATTCTATCCTCTCTTCTTCATACCTTTCATGTATTGCTTTACCACTATCATATCAATTATTTTCACATTTTCATTTGCCAATTTCACACTTTATTTTAGCCTCCTCAATTTATCTTCTCTTCTCCATCTCTATCACATCCAGTCTTGCCTCAATCTTATTTATTTGTCCAATAAACTTGTTGACAACGATGCCACTCACAACAATAGTGTAGATAAAATCCTCATAGGAAAACTACAAAGAACCTATCTTTACTTAAAAAACTAAACTAGGGCAACCTAAGGTGTTTGTGTAATAGGAAAATGTTGACTTAGCTTAATCCCAAGGCTCTGGTAGTCAGGTCTTGACCATACTAGGTTCCCTTTAGGGTATGATGTGATATTGTTGTTAATCTCAAGGGGCCTAAAGTCATCTCCAGTTTCATTAAGAATCATAAGCATTAGATACAAGATTTCCAGTTTGATCATAAAATAATCTCATGAAATCAAAAGATTTGCAATAATATCTCATGAACATCAACAATTTTTGCTATGACTTAAGTAGATTTAGCTTTAAGCATTCAACAATTTCATGGAAACTTAAGATTTTCAATAAATTTCCATTCATTCATCTATTTTTTGGAACATTTTCTAAAATTTAAACATCTAATCTAAAACAAAGCATTAAAAATACTGAGAAATAAAATTTGTTCTAATTATTCTCCACACATGCGCCAAGATTTAATCAAATCAAAGAAAACCGCTTTATACTTCACCGAATTATTTCACAGATAGGCATAAAATGATGTGAGCTTTTGAAGAAGGGGATTTTAGTTTGGACACCGAGTACGTTCTATATGCACCCTTAAATGATGCATCACAGTCTTGTTTCTATAATGTATTATCTCATCAATGACTTCTCGGGTTAATAACTGAACATGGTCTTTATTTATTCTCTCAATCCATTCCTTGAAAGATTTTGCTTCTTTACCCTCCTATTCTAGTGTCTGGGAATCACAATCTTGACGTGCTAACACTTCAATAAAATCTTGATCTTTATCAATCAACTTACTACATTTCTCAGCGACCTTTTCAAATGCTTCTATACATTGTACTAAAGTGTCACCTTCCCAATTTAACCGTTTCTTCCATTTTTCACATAATGGAACTTCTTTTGAAATTATATTTTATGTTATCAATTCTTGGACATCTATTTGGATGAGAGCTTCTACATTTCACCTTTCAGCATCAACCTATTCCTTGAGAAATCTACATTCTCCTTCCAATCTTCTAGATTTTTCAAACCAATGGTGTGCTTCCTTGTATTTCCCAATTTCATCTATAATGAGCTCTTCTCCTTGCCTTACCCAATACTCAATCTATTCCTCAAATACATTCATCCTATGGTGAATTTTTTCAAATGCATCCACCTGTTCTTATGACATAAGTACTAGATTTTGAGGCAATTCAGTCAGTGTATGACCATATTGGGTAAATGATTTTACAAAATTCTCTAGGATAGCAACTCGTTCTTTCAACTCTTTTATCTTCTGTTTACTCCTTTATACCCTATAAATAGTTGTTTCTAAATTCATCTTCATTTCTTCTAATTCTTGCATCTAGGATGAGTTTCCGACATTGATACTTGTTATCTTATATTCCTTAGGCATTATCTCGTGTCTACTTTTATCTACTATTGGGGTAGCTATATGGATTATTCTACCTCCATCTACATTCTTCTGTATGACATGTTTTGTTTTATCTCTTCGCCCAGGCTTAGGAGTCTCCACTTCTTGCATAAAAAATTAAAGATCCAGAGGTAACAATTCCACTTCCAATGGGGAAGTTAATTTATTGATTAACCAATAAGGTGCATCTTCATTATGTTCTACCTCTATATTTTTGCTCTGTTCCTAGATTTTAGTATGTTTAGGAACTTCTGCTACTTCTTCAACTTTATCTGTTACATCCTTTGAAATAGGAACATCTTCAGTATTCTCTAGCATAGATTCTGGATTACAAAGATTTAAAAGTGTCTTTCAGTTCCAAGACTTGTATTTTTTTGTCTAGCTAGGTGTTCAACATCCATTCCTAAGAAATCACCTTCTTCATATCCTATCACATCAAGATTTTATTTATCTTTGACATTCTCACTTGAAACTTGTGAGGGTTCTTCATTTTTTGTTTCAACTTGGCCCTCCTTTGATTTCTCAGAGACCTGCAGTTGCTTATTATCATTTTGATCATTCCCAGCAAAGGATGGGAATCAAAGGTATCTTCGATAACAATATCATTAGTAGGATCCTGTTTTGTAGTCTCCCCTGTTTCCATTTCAAGAACATCAGGGTTCCCCACTTCTAAGGCGAGTGTTCCTTTTATGAATTCTTCTTCTTCAACATTTATAGGAATTTACTTTGTATCTAGAATTTCTTCCACTACTGGCTATACCATGGGTTTATCTTTAAAATTCTTTTCTTTTACTCATTCCCACATGGTGCCCCACTTATCCATTGATTCCTTAATCTTAGCTTTATCTGCCTCAAAAAATTCATCCAAAAGAACATGAGTTTTTCCTAATGTCTATTTCACAGTATCCATATTAACTGAACGGGGAGAGGTTAATAATGCTACTGCTCACTGAGATGCAGGCCTTGTCTATGTACCGGTGTTTTCTATTAGCCCCGCCTCTTCATCAGTAGTAGGTTTGGTCCTTGGTTTTGTTGTGGAAGAAGATTCCACTTTTGGTTTCACTTTCAATTCAACTTTTCCTGATTCAACATCTTTACACTTACCAACTGGTTTTAATGAAACTCCTTGGCTTGGAGCCTCAGGGGTTTTTTCTTCAATATGTATACCAACAACTGCTTTACTAGATTTCTTTTTTTTCTTAGCAGGTTCCCCATACTCTGACTCATTTTCTTATCTTTGTTTCTTTCTTGTATCTTGTGAGTATGTGGGCTTTATTCCTTTCTTTCTTAAAACTTTACAAAAGTAATTTATCCAATGTTGAGTTTGTAGTAGAATTGGTGCAGAGAATTCTTCAACTGATGTTTTTCTTCATTTTCATAATCTGGGTCTGGGATAGGTTCATCATAGACTTTGTCTTCATTGTAAGTCTTATTCAACACTTCACCATTATCTTCCTCCATCTGATCTGAAATATCATGATTCTTGAGAATTCATGCAGATTCTAATGACAATCTTTCATATTTTCTTTTTCTTACTTTGTACTTGTCTTCACAATTTAGCCAATAATCTTCTAGATGTTGAACATGAGCATGATAACCGGCTATATTCTTGGCAATATTCCCTTCTAGGTCATAATATTTTCTTTGGAGTGGAAAGTACTGCATGTTATACATTTTCAACTCCTCTTCACACAAATTAGCTGCTCTAATTGTACTGCATTTAGAGTTCCCTATTACAATAGAAAATCTAAGAGAATATTTTTTATGAGCCATGCTATAAAGAGCTTTGGATGACTTTAATTGTCCTACCAATTCTAGTAACACCATTTTATTTGTAGGGTACCTGGGCAACATGAAAGGATGTCAATCAAACCCTTCCACCCTAATGTAGGTGAAAGTTGGAAACTGAATGTACCAGCCTCCAATCGGTTTAATAACACTTTATGCTTCCAAAGAAAATATTTTGGCTTTTTCACCTTCCATTGTTCTAACCAGCTTCATGGAAAACACATCATTAACTCTCTGGTAATCCTCCTTGTATCCATGGATAGTAATTTAGGGTAAATGAGCATATATTAAACTATTTCCTACTTCTTTGCCCAGAGTACCAATCCTTTTCAACCCTTGCTTATTTTCCCTTAAGGTGCAAGAATAAATCACATATGACAACATATAAAAACATCTGGACTTTGGAAATGCTTTATTTGATCATGCAATCTGTCACTAATAAATTTTCCCCAATGCATTGGCAAAGGCCCTTTCATCAATTTGGATATAATTACAAACATCCACGACTCAAATTTACTGGCATCTCTCAATACAACTATCCTTCTTATCATAGTTATGATATCTTGAACATCTAGGTTGAATATAGACCTTAGAATTGGCTTTGTTTGCTTTGTAATGTTCTCCTGGTACCACTGTGTGTTCATAATTTCTCTGTTGTGTTCTTCAACACTCAGGTAGGTTTTGGATTTTTCCTTCATATCAATATGGCACATTTGAGTAAATGTAGGAAGCCCAAATGTATATATAATTCCTTTCTCAAAGAGATCTGCATAAGTTCTTCCCTCCTCAATGAATCTTTTTTCTGGGTCATAGTGGTTTAAACATTCCAAACCAATTTGGGCCTCCATTGCTGGCAGAAACCCTCTTGCTAAAAGTAACCCACTTGCAATAACATTCCTTGTACACTGAGAAGAATTTTCTTTCCCTTCCTATGTGAGGAATTCGACATTGGAATACCATCCCATATGAGTATCATTAGCTATTCCACTGATTGTTATAGCTTGTGAAGTGCAGTATTTGAATTCATCTTCTTATTTTTCTTTAGAAGTACTCATTTTTGTTGGTGTATTATGCATTTTCAAATATGTGCCTTGTGTGCGAGTTAGGCTTAAATTTAACCAGTTTCTTTAACAATCATAAAACTTTCAATTCACCTTTTGGTTAAATTCAAATCAAAATAATCAACATTTTAGTTTTCAAAGGGAAATACCATATTCTCGATATTTTGTGTGAAAATGATTAACAAAAATTTTGTTATTCAAGATATACCTAGTTTTTGCTAGTGATGACAATATTTTCATAATGCAACCTTGAAACCCTTGATAGTTGTGTTCTTAGTTTCTTGAAATTTACCTTTCACTGCATGCCAAAATATTAATTTTGTTCATTCAATGTCCTTTACAAGTTTTTAGTATTACGTGAAGTAGAGTGTTATAAAAGCAACTACATGCTCGAGGTGATGCCAAGTACGTGTGTGTAATTCACCACCTTCATTAATTACCTATTACAATGCATTAAATTCTTGAATAAGGGTGTAATCATGGTGAATTAGGGTTCAAATTATGAACACCTAAGTTTCTGCGCAGGCTCACTACTAGAGGAAAAGATAGTGCAAAAAGCTTATGTGGAACTCTTGTGTCACTTTGATTTTTGTGAGGAAAAATCCTTTAAGATACGTGATCATTTGTGATCACCGGGATTGAAAACCTCCAGTATTGAACCTTGGAAAGATTATTGGGAACTGGGACACTTACCTCCAAGCTTTAAAGAAAACCAAGAGTAGAGAGAGGAATCAGGAACTGGGTTCAAGAGAGATCAAACGTGATTCAAACATTTCATAACAAAACCTCTAATTTCTGGCCTCTAGCTAAACAAAACAAAAAGCAACCATTGGAATAACTGATGCAAGAAAATGTGACCACTGTGATTGACAACTTTCGGGTGATGACTTATAGGGCAAAACTAAGACTAATCAAATATACAACATCCTTGATGCAACTGCAACAACTTTGGGATTCTATTTTTTGGTAAATTGATAAAACTTTGTGAAAAGACGAGGACACCGAATCCAGGAAAGAACAAGGACTTAAGCAAAGACCAAGAAAATTGAAAATGAAATTTGTAATTTTACCACCTCCCAGAATGACTCCAAAGCAAGCGAAAGTGAGAGGAAAGGAAAAAAAAGGGGTCCACATTTTGTCAAGGGATAAAATGGGGTGTGCTGTGAGACCACACAACAAAACCATTTTGTAAACCTCTTTTGTTTCCACTCTTCCATAGTTAAAATCCTTATAGGCCTTCTCGTGACCAATCTTGTCCTCTTCTTTAAAGATATATTCAGAGAATCACAAGTCCCTTTGAATTTATAAGTCCTTGCAACAATATCTCTCTCTCTTCAGGGTATCAACCCTTTGCAGTCAGAAGTCCTCGCAGAAAAATCACTCACTTTTAGTCGTTATCCTCTACCCAACAAAATTTTATGGAAGACACACCTCTCTTTATGGACCTTCTACCCAACTTTAACCTCTATTGGAGAACAACAATGAACTCACACACTACACCCACAGATTATTGTGTTAGACTGCCTCATGTTCGACGCTCTTTCTACACACTCATAAACACTAGCTCTAATACCATTTGATGTAAGAAAAAAGCATAATTTTTCATTTTACATCAGAAATTTTCTACAAGTCTCCTGCAACTAGCTTCAAAATTTGTTAAATTGTACTCAAAACATCTGTATTTTTATTCCCAATCACCCCATTGAATTCCTAGGTATTTTTTCCACTCGAACTTCTCATTTTCTTTTATTTTTCAACGTTTGGCTTCCTCCTTCAAGATGGGCATTAAATTTTCTCTCTCGCAATTGCATTTTCTAGAACTTTTCCTTTTCTTGGGTATTGGGAAAAATCTCCTACAAGTTCTACTGTCAACATTAATTCATTTTTCCAAAAAATACCTGAAACAATTCAACTCCACTACCCCTTCTCCCAGCTGTTTGCCACCATATCCACCATTCAATACATATTTTTTAAATTGTAAAAGTGGAGTTACAGTTCCCAAGAATAACTTCAAGTTTGGGGGTTGGATTTTGTAACTCAAATTATTATTGATTTTCCCCCTCCATCCACTCCAAACTGAAATTGGAATCAAATTCAAATTCACTTGTGAGTTTTTAAATTTGAGGAATTTTAAAATAGATGAAATTCTTTCCTGCAAGACACCACCAATCAAACCAAAAAAAAAATTAAAATACAAAAAAAAAATATTAAAGTTTTTCAGGATTGCTCATGCTCCTGGATGCTCCTGCATCAAACACCCCAGGTAAAAATAAATGTTTCATGAATTGAAAACACATGAACATTTGGAGACCACATCTTTAATTTGGATCCACCATTCTTCTTTATTTTTCTGAAATTTCTTCTTCACCTTTCCCTGAACCTTCATGTGTCTCCCTTCTTTCATCCTTCCTGTCTTTTTGTCTCTCTTGAAATTCTCCTCACTATACCACACTTCATCCTTGCACTCTATCTTATCATCTTCATCATCTTCAAGTGAATTGACTATAAGAAATTCATGAAAAATTAATGAATTGAGTTTGTACATCATTCTCACTTATTTCACCTCCCTCCTCTTCTTACTATAGGCCAACACAATGAATAAGATCTTGCTGCAACTTAGCTTGTAACTTGGTTTTGTTGCACCTAACCAATCCTCCTTCTCAATGTTCTTCTCTGATTTTACTTAAATAATAATTGGCTTGAACATCATCATTAATATATTTGAAAAAGTTATCAATTACCTCACTAATATCCTCTTTATATGTTGCCATAACATCATTTTCAAGCTCCTAACATCTTTCCACTTTAGCTAAGTCATTCGTATGCAAATCAATATCAACAAAGAATTCATAAAACTCAATTTTTACCTCTTCATTTTTTGTTGTAGGTTTCACTCCACTTTCTGTCATTGCTAACCATCTCTTTTCAACTATTGCAACTTGCATTAGTATGCCATCTTCTTCATCATTCTCTACTTCCCCTTCACCTCTATCACTTGAGATATTATCTATGCATTCTTCTTCACACTGTTGCCCCAAATTTTGAATTGTCTCCACATCCTCATTAAGACCAAACTTTGTTGTAACTTGACCATTCTCTATCTTTGTAATGTCACCCTCTTCTTCTACAACAATACTATTTATTTCATCCTTTTCCACATCCACAATTTTATGTATATCCTTTTCAAATAACTTAACATCAAATTCACTTTCACAAATCTCAAAAAAATGATTCATTACCTTTGTAATATCTTGTTCCTCTACTATTGTCCCAGTCTTTTCTTCTCCTACATGGAAATCAACATCAATATTTTCTTTGCAAAACTCATAGGAATGAGATAATATGTTTGTGTTTTCCGTTGAAACTTCTTTTCCTATGCATGCAACTTTATTTTTCTTCTCTTTTATGCCTTCAATAAGACATATATCACCTACTACTTATCTCTTTTCCTCATTGTCTTCTTTATCCTCTTTCTTTCTCCATTCTTTCCTTATACTTCTCTTCTTTTCTTATTTTCTTTCAACTAAACTTTTTTGGGCTGCCCCCACATGTTCTTCTTTCCAAAACCTTCCCATCATAGGGTTGTAATAATGTATTTTATCATCTTTAATATTTTTTTTCCTCTTTTCCAAATCTCCCTATTCCATGAGAGATATCCATTTCCTCTCCTTCTTCTGGGTAGCATTCTATCCTCTTTTCTTTATACCTTTCATGTATTGCTTTACCATTGTCACATAATTTGTTTTCATAATTCCTTTTATCAATTTCACACTTTATTTTAGCCTCCTCAAGTTCTCTTCTTTGCTCCATCTCTATCATGTCCAATCTAGCCTCAATCTTCTTTATTTTTCTAATAAACCATTTTGTAAACCTCTTTTGTTTCCACTCTTCCATAGGTAAAATCCTCACAGACCTTCTCATGACCCATCTTGTCCTCTTCTTTAATATATATTCAGAGAATCACAAGTCCCTTTGTAGTCACAAGTCCTCCTTGCAATAATTTCTCTCTCTTCAGGGTATCAATCCTTTGTAGTTGCAGGTCCTCCCTATAACAAAATCACTCACTTTTAGTGGTTATCCTCCACCCATAAAAATATTTTGGAAGACACACCTCTCTCTATGCACCTTCTACCTAGCTTTAACCTCTATTGGAGAACAACAACAAACTCACACAATATACCCAAAGATCTTGGTTCTAGATTACCTCATGTTCTATGCTTTGTTTGCACACTCAGGAAAACTGGCTTTGATACCATCTCATGCAAGACAAAGGCACAATTTTGCATTTTACATCAGAAATATATTACAAATCTCTTGTAACCAGCTTCAATATTTGTTAAATCACACTCAAAACATTTACCTTTTTATTCATAGTTTCCCCATTGAATTCTGAGGTATTTCTTCCACTCTAACTTCTCATTTTCTTTGATTTTTCATCCTATGGGTTCCTCCTTCAATATCGAAATTGAATTTTCTCTCTCCCAATTGTATTTTCTAGAACTTTTCCTCTTCTTGGGAATTGGGAAAAGTCTTGAAATTTATCCTCGCAACATTAATTTATTTTTCCAAAAATTCCCCGAAACAATTCAACTCCACTACCCCTTCTCTTAGGTGTCTACCACCATATCCACCATTCAATGCATAATTTTTAAATTGTAAAAGTGGAGTTGCATATCCTAGGAATATATCCTTCAAGCCTTGGTTTTGAATTTTGTAACTCCCAAATTATTATTGATTTTCCATCTCCAGCCACTCCAAATTGAAATTGGAATCAAATTCAAATTCACCTGTGAGTTTTTAAATTTGAGGAATTTTAAAATAGATGAAATTCTTGCCTGCAAGACACCATCAATCAAACCAAACAAAAATAAATAAAAAGACAAAAAAAATATATTAAAGCTTTGCAGGATTTCCTGTGCACTTAGATGCTTCTGTATCAATTCTAGGGGCCCTTCATAACCTATTTTACCTTATAAAAAAACATAAATAAATAAAATAGTCATATTATTATTTAAAATTTGGTGAACCTATAACTTCTACACCTAGACTTTAGGGTTATATTTTTCTAAATTTTTAAAGTATAGATATGTATAATTTATTTTTTAACATTATTTTTTATATATTTTATTATTCCTTGCATTTATAGTGCTTCACCTAAGGTCTATCCTTTAGTAGACTATCAACTTTTGGATCAATCCTTTATATTTTATGTTTCATTGCTAAATATTTAATTATAGATTGTGATCCACGTCATTCCTTGTATCAAGTATCTTGATGTACTTTCATAGCTCCTTTGATCCTTGAGGATATTATCTCCTTATATCATGCATATAGTTCTCCACACTCCATGGATGAATTGTTTCATCATGTCCTCAAATTTTCATCATTCATTGACCTTGTTAAATCCTTTAAATATATTGTAGAGGACTTGATTTTTATACATTATTCATGATGAATATAGACTCTACATTAAAAATAATGATGATGTGTTATCCCTAGATTCTAGTGATGCATCCAGGAATCTTAATTCATGATAATATTTCTATGTCATGTATGAATTCTCATACATATGCACTTATTGATTCGCCATTTATTAAGGAGCATAACAATGTAAATTTGATATCAATACATATATTTTAATTTAAATTCCATAATATGTTTATGTTCCTTTTATTACCAATCCTATAACTAGGGCATTCTTATGATTGTAATTCTCCCATGAATGATAGTAATGTGCCTCTTACTATCATTTATTGTTTATGTCCATCTTCTTGTGATGCTATTTTAGTTGATGATTACACCTCCTACATAAACCATGATGATCCCATTAATGTTTATGATGCTTCATTATTTGATGATGGTATACTTTATATATCTAATGGAAATTTAATGAGACCATACTACATTTCTTAAATGATATGTATCTATGGTTTATGGTGCATGTGGGGATTTTAGAGTTAATAAAGATGACACTTAGTTTTTGCTTGATAGTTTATCTTATGACAACTTTTGAGTAGAATTTTTACTTGATGATTATGATTTACATTATTTATCATATGATGTTTTAGATAATCATGATGTTCATTCTTTAAAAGTAATAAATTCTAGTAATACAAATGTTGCAAGTGTTTCATTTTCTCATGATGTTTTGGATCCCTATTTTGTAGAGCACATATCACACCATATATCATATGATTGATTGTTATATAGGGGATATAATAGTGACGACATAATATTTTCTCCTTTTTCTTAAGTTGGCCACTAAAATCAATATATATATATATATATATATATATATATATAATTTTTGAAAGGAAGAAAGGTATGTAGAAATGTTTCCTAAACTAATCTTAGAGGAGAGTAACATGAAAAACTTAGATCTTTATAATTATAGAAAGGAGAAACACATTAAAAATAAAAATAATAATACATCTTAAATGTACATGGGGAGAAACATTTTGAGAGAAAACTCACACTCCAAAGTAGCACAATGTATTATTTAATAATTTAAACATAATTATAATGCACTTATAGAATAGGACGTTATAGGCATATCACCAACTAGAGATTTGGACTAATTCTAGTAGTATGACAATACCTATTAACATAAAGATAAAGGTAGGGATACCTTTCCTCTTTTTTTTTTAATTGCAAAACAGTTGAGAATTTGAAAATAATGTAAACTAATGATTTGTAAATTTTTTATGTAAATTCTATTTCTAATTTTAAGAAACTATAAAATAATTATCTACTTTTAAATAAATGTGTTAATAAAGTTTCTTAATAATTTATACTATTTAATGAGTAATATTTTTATACAATGCTTAAATTGAATTAGATATAATATTTTTATGTTTAGTAAATATATGTCATTAACATTGATATTTGGGGCATAGATATATATTTTTAATAATTTATCATTATAAAAATTTTAAATTAGAAATTTTTTAATTTAGACACATATTTTCTCACAATGCATAACTGAATTCATATATAACCAAATTGTTTTCTTTTTTTTTTTGTTGAAATACATGCATCTACAAGTAGGTGTATCTTATTTTTCTACCAAAAAAATATTATTTTCTATGTTTCCACATCTCAAATATAGGTCATTTTTTTTAATGAACCCATACTGATTAGAAAATATATAATATAAATAAAATAACCAAAATCTATATATTTCATAAATCTTGATGTGAAGGATAGTTTCATACAAAATTTTATTCTATGATGACTTCACTTGATCACAAAAAAGATGATTTGAATTAATACTTTGTCTCTAATGAAATATTTCAAATTATATTATAAGGATAAGAGTACTACATAGAATGTTTAATGGACACACATACATATGAATAATTTCATCTATAATTAACTTAGTCTACTTTTTATTTTGTTCAAAAAGTGACATATTACTTTTATAAATTATCAAATCAAAATATGATCCACAAGTGAGGCACACATTTATGCTTTCACCTATACTGTTAGGATTTGGTGTTGTACACCATTGAATAATATTGATATATTTTAATTTTTTAATTAAATAATTAGGTATGGTGCATTTAGGAGATGCGTTTGGCCATGCTAGGTAATTATTTGGGGTCACTTATAATTTTTTCTATAACATTGGGTTAATTATTTTATGTGGGAGACATAGGATAATGGTTTAATATTTGGGGAAATATTTAGTAGTGTGAAAAATTAGTACCCAATATTAAATGAGGGGTCAACAGTTTTGTGTTCATATGGTTTTATCTTATAACTGTTGAGCACCCAAAATACTGAGAGGGGGGGTTAATCAGTATTCCATTAAACCATTTACATCATATCCATCCAAGCAATAACACAACTCTAACTATAATAATAAGTGAAAGCATTGAAACAACACAAGATCACAACACACATGAACATCATAATTTTATGTGGAAAACCCAAAATAGGAAAAACCATGGTGAGGATTAACTCACAATATAATATATCTAGACATAAAATATTACAATGGCTTACTGCCAGGAATCACTATCCTTGAAGGCTCACAACTTGAAATAAATTACAAAACAGAGTATGGCTCATTGCCAAGAGGTGAACTAAGATAGAATGCACCTTCCTTGTGCTAGATTTTAATTCCAATAAAGCACAAAATACAAAACACTTCACTGTAAAGTGTGCTCAATTCACACATTCACACCATGCAGCAATAAATTCATGATCTATAATTTCACTCTATGTCATATTTTGCTCATCATCATCATCGGTGTCTTGTCAAAAATGTCTTTCATATATATTGTATATATTCACACAACACTAATTAGGTTAGCCTAAATAGAGTAACCCCATTTTAAATCAAAACTAACTCTTTCGACATTATCCTCGAAACATATTCATCTTCACACCCAACACAAGCGTGTAATACATGATATTATCAACATGAAACTAAGATAGATCCATTTAGCATTTGCAACACATATTTAAAATCCTTAACACAAGTTCATAATTAGGTTAGCTAGAGTTAGACCTAAAACATCAAAGACTTCAATCTTATATGCAATTTTCCAAATGTGTAACTCCAATCCTTGTTAACACATCAAATTCTCCTTTAGATGACATCAAGTAACTTATCTTCAACTTTTCAAGGAAAAAAGGTTAATCATGAGAAAATGCAGAATCTCCCACATCAATGTGCTATACTAGAACTTACTGTAGACCTCAGAACAAAACACTGTTATTCATTTCTCCCGTATGCATTCTCATATCATCATAAAAATTTGAGGTAAGATGAATCTCATAGTCATGAATCAATATACAAAATCCTGTATTGATATCATTCTTTATCATCGAATCTAGACCAAAGAACTGACACATTGAACCTGTATATAAACAAGCAATATGTACCAATCTATTGTCAACTGTGTCTTTTCAATCATATGACCAATCCAACTAAAATCTCGTCAGTGGATGCAAATGATGTCGAGATAGAACATATTATCAGCTTTTGAAAGAGTCTTACAAAATAGGATAATCTGAACCAAAATACCAGATCAACAAACTTCCAGTACTAGATAAGTATAGCTTGAAATATTATTACCGGAGCAACTATTAATATCAATAATAATCTTCTACTTTCCAACATTGATGTAAATGTTGACATCAATGAAAATATTCCAATTTCCAACAATCTCTCCCTTTTTCATTGATGGAAACACATGATGTGAAAACCATCAAGAGCAAAATCTCTCTCCCAAAAAAAAAAGAATTTCTTCTTTTCACATGGTATTTTTCTCCCCCTTTGACATCAATGGAAAAGGATAAGAGATATTGAATGCTTTAACAATGTTCTTTGCATACCTAACGAGGGTGCTAACCCGAGACACAAAAAATAACAAAAACAACCAGAGAATATTATTATTATTCAGAATATGAAAAACTTACATGTAGAAGATCTCAAATCGTCGAGTTCTGCAATACATGCAAATTACATAAACTACAAAAATTCCCCTTTTCGCAGTATGCAATCTTTCCCCCCAAAAAGCTACCAAAAATCAAAAAAACCTGCCCATAAATAGCTCCTTTTCAGTCTTGGAGCCAAAACAACATTCAAATTATGAGCTTTGGTGGTTTGGCACCAAAAATTACAATTTGAAATTCAAAAAAATTGAGTCCTAATTTGAAAATTGGCAATTTTCCAAAAATTGACCAACTTCTGAAAGCCATAACTTTTGATCCAGGACTCTTTTTTTCGAACCGTTTGAACCATTGGAAAGGTATCATAGTGAAGAAAATGCTGAGAACTCGCTCCATTGGTTCCAACAATTTTTGGGCCCATATGAGACCGTTTAGTGCCTCAAACTGGACTCAAAATATTTTTCATGACAAAAAGCAGAAATTGAAACTTGAATAACTTTCAAACTAGGAATGATATTGACCTGATTCTTTCACCAAAGTGCTTATTTTCCTATCCTAAAGATTCCCATAAATTTATACCTCCTCACACCTTCAAATTCAAAACTGCTAAAAATAGAAATTAAGTAGAAAAAGTAGAAATGCAATTCTGAAAGTTAGGAACTCTTATTCGACAAAAAGGGCATCCAGAAATGCAAAAAAATCTACAAAATGATAACAAAAGGAAACCTAAAGTAAAGCATATTTTTGGGTGATGAAGGATTTCTCTTACACTATTGGATGCTCCTGTATCAAACACCCATCGTAATTTGAGAAGTGACCACGTCATGTCTCACATGGTTGAGGAAAACCCAAATGGTCAACCTCTACCTTAGACAACCAGGATGAATCTTCCACAAACCTTCCTCTCCACTTCACTAGATATTCTTCATACTACTTGTTTCTGGTACTCCTTCCCACACGACTATCCATGATTTCTTCAATCTCCTCCTTCTCTGAAATAGGTGCTAGAATGCAACACTGTTCCATTGTTGGTACTTCCTCTGTGCCACCTTCATGATACTCTATCAAATCTGAAATGTTGAACACAGAGGAAATGTTGAATCCATCCAACAACTCTACCTCATATGCATTCCTTGAATCACATCTTTTCAAAATATTACAGGGACCGAACTTCTTCATCTTCAATTTGTTATAGGTTCCCACTGGAAACCTTTCTTTCCTCAAGTGGACCATCACTTCATCACCAATCTGAAACTCCTTATACCTCCTCTTTTGATCTACCTTAGCCATATACTACATATTCATCTTGTTAATATGTTCTCTTACCTTCTCATGTATATTCTTGATGTGCTCTGCAAAGTCTTCGGCTTCGACACTTGTCTTCTTCTCTTGGTCCATCTTTCTTAGTTTTGGAGCGGTTCTGGGACTGCCTCCATACACAATCCAGAATGGTGATCTACCAGTGCTTCTATTGACATAATTCTTGTAAGAAAATTCTTCCTGGGGTAAGATCAAGTCCCATCCCTTGGGTTTATCTCCTACCAAGCATCTCAGTAGGTTACCTATACTTTTGTTCACAACCTTAGTTTTCCCATCAGTCTATGGATGGTGTGCAGAACTGAACTTCAACTATGTTTTCAACTTCTTCCAAAAGGTCCTCCAAAACTATCCAACAAATTCAGTGTCACAATCCGAGACTATACTCTTTGGTAGATCATGTAGCCTCACTACCTCTCTAAAGAACAAGTCAACAATGTGGACTGCATCATGGGTCTTCTGGCATGGGATGAAATGTGCCATCTTAAAAAATTTGTCAACTACCACAAATACTAAATCATTCCCTCTCTGTGTCCTTGGAAAACCAAGAACAAAGTCCATACTTATATCCTCCCACGACCTCTTTGGTATAGGTAAGGGTTGATACAACCCTTTATTCTGGCTCACTCCTTTAGCCATTTGATATACCCTGCAACTCTGTACAAAATTCTTCACATCTTGTGATAACTAAGGCCAATAATAATGCTCACTGATAATGGAAATGGTTTTATCCCAACCAAGATGTCCTGCCATTCCTCCACTGTGCTTCTTTATCAAGTTCTCCCTCATGGAACTCCTCAGAATACACAATTGACTTCCCTTAAACAACATGCCATCCTGGATTATGAAATCCAACCACTTTGTCCTGTCAACTATAGCAGGCTCCTTTAAAGCTTTCCAAGCCTCTGCAAAATCAAGGTCTTCAGGATACAATGTCTTGAGTTCACTGAACCCAACCACTTCAATCTACATCTCTGTCAATAATTTTTTCCTCCTACTTAAGGCATCTACAACCCTATTCGACCTCCCAATCCTATGCTTTAAAACAAAGGTATAACTCTACAAAAATTCTACCCATTTCATATGTCTCTGATTTAATTTTCCCTGACTATTCAATTACTGTAATGCTTGATGATCAGTATACAGAAAAAATTCCTTCGGCAACAGATAATGCCTCCATTTATTTAATGCTTGAACTATTGCATAAAATTCTTGATCATATACAAAGTACTTTCTCTTTGCATCATTTAAATTTTCACTGAAATAGGCAATGGGCTTACCTTCTTGGCTCAACACTGCTCCAATGGAACAACCACTGGCATCACAATCCACTTGAAACACCTTATTGAAATTCGGGAGGGCTAAAATCGGTTTCTCTTTCACCTTCTACTTCAACAGGTCAAAAATCTTCGTTGCTCCAGTGCTCCACTTGAACTCTTTTCTATCCCCTCTCATTGTTTCAGTCAGGGTACACAAATACTACTAAAGTTTCTAATGAACTTTATGTAAAAACTGGAAAAACCATGGAAATATCTCACCTTAGTAGTAGTTCTTGGGGTAGGATATTCCAAAATAGCCTTCACCTTCTCTAGGTCCATCTTGAGACCTTCTACTGAGACAACAAACTCCAAGTACACTAACTCCTTCACAAAACTACACTTCTTCAGATTAATCAACAATTTCTCTTCTCTCAACTTCTCAAAGACTCTATGAATATGCATTAAATGCTCATCCAGTGACTTACTGAATATCAAAATATCATCTAGATACACAATAACAAAACTTCCCAGAAACTCTTTCAATACCTCATTCATGAGCCACATGAATGTGCTTGACGCATTGGTTAGCCCAAAAGGCATGACTAACCACTCGTACAGGACCTCCTTGGTCTTGAAGGTGGTATTCCATTCATCTCCTTCTCAAATCTAGATTTGATGATATCCACTCTTCAGATTGATCTTTGTGAAGTATTGAGCTCCACTCAAACAGTCCATCAGGTCATCCATCCTTGGCAGGGGAAATTTGTACTTGCTTGTTATCTTGTTTATGGCCTGGGAGTCTATAGACATCCTCCACTCCCCATCCTTCTTCGGTGCTAGTACTACAGGTACTACACATGGACTTAGACTCTCTCAAATCAAACCCTTTCTCAACAACTCTTGAACTTGTCTGTTCAACTCCACATTTTTTGCAGGATTCATTATATGAGTTGCCCCATTTGGAAAACTGGCTCTAGGGATCAAGTCAATCTGATGACTAATCTTCCTCACTAGTGGTAAGCGCTCAAGTACATCATCAGAAACAATATCCTAAAACTCATTCAATAATCCAGAAACTTCTACTGGCACCTTCTCAATATCTTCCTTATCCATTCTCAGAATCAATGCATAACACATACGCTCATGCTTCATTCCTTCTAAAAATTTCTTTCCATCAACATAACAAACTCTAGCACTACTGCATACCTTTTCTTTGGCCTCCTTTAGGGGTTTCAAATTATGGCAAACTCCATCCTTCATCAGGGATTAAGTGTTTGCATGGCCATCATGTATAGCTCGTCTATCAAACTGCCACAACCTCCCCAACCACACGTGACATACATCTATGGGGATGATATCACATAGTACCTCATCATGATAGCTCCCAATCTTTAACTTCACTAGGAATTGCTCATTGACCAAAAATTTGTGGTCTTTCTGCAACCAGGTAATCTGATATGGATGTGGATGCCTTTCCTTCTTTAGCTTCAACTTCATAACCATCTCTTCTAACACCAGATTATCGGTGCTCCCACTGTCAATAATGACATCACAACATTTTCCTTCACACTTGCACCTTGTGTGGAACAAATTCTTCCTCTATTCTGGCTCCTTCTCTTTAGTCACTAGGGCTCTTCTAACCACTAGGGCTTCTCCCTCTCAATATCATCTAAATTCTCAGATTGAGTCTCCTCATTTGCATGCACAACCCTTCCATGACCTTTTGGCCTTATGTTTATCCTTCCTTGGTGTTGTGGAAATTCATAGGATCGATGCCCTTCTTCACCACACTGGAAATAAGTTCCTCTAAAACCACCTCTTCTGGGTCCTTGTCCAGATCTTCCTTGTCCTCTACCTCTTTGATTGCCATTATTTTGATCACTAGGGTGGTAGAAGTTATCATTCTTCTGACTTCGGTTGGTACCCACATCTTCATTTTTCTTCTCATCCTCATTTCGGCTTCTAGAAGATCTTCCACTACCCCTTCCACTTTGACCTCCTTGTCCTTTTTGCTTGCTGAAAAATATTTTGTTTAGCTTCTCTTCAACTTTCAGAGAAAACTAGTATGCATCCTCAATGGTGGTCATTCTGACCAGGCTTAGCTCCTCTTGAATGCTCGGTTGTAACCCATTAAGATAATGGGCTACCTTCTCCTTGTTGGCCTCTGCATGGCCCGTTCTGAAGATCATCTTGTGAAAATATTCCATGTATTCTTTCACAGATCTGTTTCCTTGCTTCAACCCTTGCAACTTCTTTAGCAAATCTAACTCGTAGTCCACTAGTATGAACTGCTTCTTCAGTTTCTCCACTATGTGATCCCAATTTCCAATCTTTCCTTTTCCTCTTTGATTTCTCTCCGACTGGACCTCTTTCCACCAAATATTTGCATGGACCTTTAGCTTAATTTTTACAAACTTAACCCGATCTGGGTCCTCTCTTTCTTCATACTTGAAATACTCTTCTAGCTTGTTGATCCAGTTGATCAAATCTTTCGAGTTCAGGCTTTCGAAATAACTGAAATTTTTTACTATGGGTCTTTTTCCAATCTTCGAAATGGCCCTTATTAGCCACATTTGATCTTGATCAATTGATTCTTCTTCCTCTTCTACATCTGAATCTTCCACATCTTCTTCATCCTCACTTTCTTCTCTCCTTCTCGGGTTTAACCCTTTTCTCATATGTTCCTGCAATGCATCAATTTGTCTCTAGAGGGCTCTGAAACCCTCGATCACTAATGGATCTCTTCCACCAAAATTTCTTCCACCTCTGCAACCTTTGGCACCACCATGCCTACCAGGCATCACTCTTGGAGGCATCTTGAATATCTCGAACCCACAACCACGGTCCTGGTGTGAACTACCTCACGATCAATGATCTGTCCACACACTCAAGAAAACCCGCTATGATACCACCTAACAAGGGTGCTAACCTGAGATAGAGAAAATAACGCACACAACCAGAGAATATTTTTATTATTCAGAATATGAAAAAATTACATGCAAAGGATCTTAAATCGTCGAGTTCTGCAATACATGCAAGTTACAAAAACTACAAAAATTCCCCTTTTCACAATATGTGATCTTTTCCCCCAAAAAGCTACCAAAAATTAGAAAACCCCACCCATAAATTGGTCCTTTTTAGTCTTGGAGCCAAAAAAACATTTTAATTATGAGTTTTGGCAGTTTGGCACCAAAAATTACAATTTGAAATTCAAAAATTGAGTCCTAATTCGAAAATTGGCAATTTTCCAAAAATTGACCAACTTTCGGAAGCCATAACTTTTGATCCAGGATTCTGTTTTTCAAACCGTTTGAACCATTGGAAAGATATGAGAGTGAAGAACGCACTAAGAACCCACTCCACTAATTCTGACAATTTTTGGGCTTGTACGGTACCGTTTAGTGCCTCAAACTAGACTTGGAATATTTTTTAGGGCAAACAACAGAAACTAAAACTTGAATAACTTTCAAACCGGGAATGATCTTGACCTGATTCTTTTGCCATTGAAGTGCTTATTTTTCTATCCTGAAGCTTCCCATAAATTTTTTCCTCCTCACACCTTCAAATTCAAACCTACTAAAAATATTAATTGAGCAGAAAAAGCAGAAAATGTAGTTCTGAAAGTTGGGAACTCTTATTCAACGAAAAGATTATCTAGAAATGCAAAAACATCTACAAAAAGCTAACAAAAGGAAACATAAAGGAATTTTTTTTTTGGGTGATATAGGATTTCCCTTACACCACTGGATGCTCCTGCATCAATACCTAAATACCCCCTCTTAGGAGTACATCCAAAAAAGTAGCTATGAGTAATCAACCAAAAGTAGTTGTCCCTTGAAGTTTGTGAAGAGTACCTATCCAAGAGGATTTTCTTTCATCCTAATTGTTGAGCACCCGTAATACTGAGAGGGGGGCTGAATCAGTATTCCATTAAACCATTTACATAATATCCATCCAAGAAATAACACAACTCTAACTATAATAAAATGTGAAAGCCTTGAAACAACAGAAGATCACAACACACATGAACACCAAAATTTTTGTGGAAAACCCAAAATGGTAAAAACCATGGTGAGGATTAACTCACAATTAATATATTCAGACATAGAATATTACAATGGCTCATTTCCAAGACTCACTGTCCTTGAAGGCTCGCAACCTAAAGTAAATTACAAAACAAAGTATGGCTCACTTCCAAGAGGTGAACTAAGATAGAATGCACCTTCCTTGTGCTGGAGTTCAATTCCAATGAAGCACAAAATACAAAAAACTTCACTGTAAAGTGTGCTCAATTTGCACATTCGCACCATGTAGAAATATATTCATGATCTATCATTTTTCTCTATGTCACATCTTCTACTCATCATCATCATCATCATCTATGTATTATCAAAATTTTCTTTCATATATACCGTATATATTCACACAACACTAATTAGGTCAGCCTAAACAGAGTAACCCTGTTTTAAGTCAAAACTAACTTTGTCGTTATTATCCTTGAAACATATTCATCTTCACACCCAACACAAGCATGTAATATATGATATCAGTCTCAATAGACCTAAGATAGATTTATTTAGCATCAACAATGCATATTTAAAATCCTTAACACAAGTTCATAATTAGGTCGGCCAGAGTTAGACCTAAAACATCAAATATTTCAATCGTATATGCAATTTGACAAATGTGTAACTCCAATACTTGTTAACACATCATATTCTCCTTTAGAAAAAATCAAGTAACATATCTTCAACTCTGCAAGGAAAAATAGTTAATCATGAGAAAATGTGGAATCTCCCACATCAATGCACTATACTGGAACTTATTGTATACCTCAGAACATAACACTAAATTATTTATTTCTTCTGTTTGCATTCACATATCATCATAAAACTTCGAGGTAAGATGAATCTCATAGTCACAAATCAATTTACAAAATCTTGTATTGATATCATTCTTTGTGATCGAATCCAGACCAAAGAACCAACACATTGAAGATGTATATAAACAAAGCACTATGTACCAATCTACTATCAATTGTATCTTTTCAATCATATGACCAAGCCAACTAAAATCTTGTCAGTGGATTCAAATGATGTCGAGATAGAACATATTATTAGCTTCTGAATGAGTCTTACAAAATAGGATAATTTGGACCAAAATATCAGATCAACAAACTTCTAGTACCGGATAAGTATAGCTCGAACTATTATTATCGGAGCAACTATTAACATCAATAACAATATTCTACATTCCAACACTGATGTAAATGTTGACATCAATGACAATCTTCCAATTTCCAACAATAACTTAGTTTTATTTGTGTTGTCTTGTGTTTATAAAAGAAAACACATGATTAGTGGTTAAGGTTGGTTGGGTGAGTGGGTTTTCATAGTATTGAGTCTTTCTGAGGAGTGCATATGTGAAGCATGGTATGAGATATGTGGATTCATGCTTGGAAACATGGAAGATGCATTAGAGAGGCTTGATATTTTAGAAGTATTCACTATAACTCTGTAAGTGCACATATTATTTTATTACTAAAGAATAGATGGAGTATGGATGCTTTTGGACACTAGGTTTTCTCTCTTGAAGGGTTTTTCTAGGGTATATATTATGTTATCTTGTGGATTTTCAATTTGATCTTTGCATATGGTTATTCTTTAAGCTCGTATGCATGTTTTTCTCTCATGGGGTTATGTAAGAAATGGATTAAACATTGTGGGTATTATGCATTATTTCTTGATGCAAGGGACTCTTGTAAATCTCAACACACACTTCTAGCACATAAGAATTTATTTAAGAAATTGAATTTAACAACATAAAATATCAACATGTATGCAATTTTCTATTTCTCAACAACCATCAAGATTACAAAGGTTTAAATTCAAACTAAAATACAATCATGGAAACCCTTTAGAATGATGGGAAAAAACTCTAACTCAGACTTAGAAGTCTAAAAAAAATAAAAAATTAACCACTAGTATGCCTTCGTCAATCCCTTTTCTTCTTGTAACTTCATTCTTCTCTTGCTCGCAACCTTTTGCTGGAAAATAAACTGCACATTGAACCACACCTCATCCAAAGTTCTTTTCTAATCATTAACACATCCAACCTACAACCACAAGGTCCAAAACCTCTTCCCAGAAAAAGGCTATTCCCCCTTCCTAACCTACTCAATTATGGAACCAAAAATAAAAACAACCAAGTCTAAAATGAATTTCCTCTCTCCCCATCAACTCCCGCAACTAGAAAATTCTTCCACCCACACCCCTACCTAGAAAAAAAAAAAATCTTCATAAATTACACATTTTGATTCCCCAATGCATGTGTACACAATCTCCAGGAAGGCAAGCCTCCACCAACCAACACATTCAATCTATCATTTCACAAATTGGAATTCAAATTTAAAATTGCCAGACAAGAAAATCATGGGCATCCTATTCCTACCTAAAACATTAAGGAAAATTAAATAAAATCCAAAAATATATAACCTCCAAGAATCCCATGCCCAATTTTTATTTTTAGCAATTTGGAGATTAAAATACAATTTTTGACATGTTTCCCAATGCAACTTTGACACCCAAAAATTGCCCAATTATTTAATTCTGATTTTTCGACAATTAAATAATTTAAATACACCAAAAAACCCAACAAAAACATTTCACTCCAAAATTTAATAAATTTTTTTTTATGCAATATTACTAGTACCTCTGAATGCTCCTGCATCATAAATGGTGAGTAGAAATTTTATGAGCGTAGGCTCACAAATGGAGTTGAGTAATAGAACTACTGTTTCAAGTTGCAAGAAACTTGTAGCATACTCCAATATTGAAATTGGTACCTTTGATAATTTCTTCTTTCTCCTCTTCCAACATCTTACCGAAACATTCACCATCCTCCTCCAACAACCTTGCACTTCATTCTCCTCTCCTCTCATGGACTTACATATCCACCATGTACTATCCTCCTCCTCCTAATGCCATACATCCCCCTCTTTGCTCTTGTGGGATTTGACCCACCATTGACCAACCAACTCCACCATATTTCACTTGCAACATCCTCTATAGATTCTACAAGAAAATATGCACTATCCACACACCAATCTGCAACATCATTCAAATCTTTCCCTACATACAAATCAATACTGCCAATATTTATTTGTACCTCTCTTTTTCTCCTACACTCACTACCTCTTTCATCTCAACATGCAAATAATCTCTATTTTCATCTTCATAAAATTCATAAATATAAGTCATTACCTTTGTTTTCACATGTTCCTCTACTATCACTACAACATCTGTCTTCTCACTATCTACCGCAATCTTTTCATCTACAAAAAAATCCACTTTCATCTTCATCATAAAAATGAAAAATATTATGCATTACATCTTTCTCTATAATATTTTCCTTTCAAATATCTGATGTCATATCTTCTTCACCTTCACTCTCAACTGCAATTTTATTTTCCAATTCTTTTAAGTCTTCTAAAGGACACTCATTTGTTGTTGCAACATCATTTTTCCCTTAAATTTCCGCATCTTCTTTTTGAATCTCAACCTCTACTACAGTTTTCTCTTTTTTCTCACTCTCTTTCTCTATGCCTTGTTCAAAGCATACTTTTGCAAGATTTTCTCCTTCTTGCTCACCTGCATACACAACTATCACAATTTTTTTTCCTTTTTTCTTTGGAATTTCTTCAAAAAATTTCCACACACTCTTAATCTTCAAACTCTTAGGTATAGATTGCCTCACACTCAACGATTTGTCTACACACTCTAATCCTCTAATTTTATTCTCCACTCGCAGGTCCTAGTGTAAACTTCCTCACATCAAAACTTCTTCCTGCATACTTGGGAACTCCTACTCTAATAATATTGATGTAAGGGACTCCTACAACTCTCAACACACTTCTAACACATAATAATTTATTTAAGAAATTGAATTTAGCAATATCAAAAATCAACATGTATGCAATTTTCTATTGCTCAACAATCATCAGGATTACAAAGGTTCAAAGTCAAATTGAAATACAATCATGGAAGCCCTCTGAAATGATGGGAAATAACTCTAAATCAGATTTAGAATTCTGAAAAAACCAACAAAATCAACCACTGGTATGCCTTCTTCAATCCCTCTTCTTCTTGCAATGTCATTCTTCTCCCGTCTGCAACCTTCTGCTAGAAAATCAATTATACATTGAACCAAACCTCATCCAAATTTATTTTCTACTCATTAACATCTCCAACCTAAAACCATAAGGTTTGAAATATGTTCCCAAGAAAGGCTACACCCCTTTCCTCACCTCCCTAATTTTAGAACCAATAGTCAAAACAACCAAGTCTAAAATGAATTTCCTCTCTCCCCACTAACTCCTGCAACTGGAAACTTCTTCCAACCATGTCCATACCTAGAAAAGAGAAATTAATATTCATAAATTACATATTTTGACTCCCTAATGCATGTTTGCATAACCTCTGGGAAGGCAGGTCTCCACCAACCGACACATTCATTCTCATTTCACAAATTAGAATTCAAATTTAAAATTGCCAGGCAACCACATCATAGGAATTCCATTCCTACCTAAAACATTAAGGAAAATTTAATAAAATCAAAAAATATATAACCTCTGGGAAGGCAGGTCTCCACCAACCGACACATTCAATCTCATTTCACAAATTAGAATTCAAATTTAAAATTGCCAGGCAACCACATCATCGGAATTCCATTCCTACCTAAAACATTAAGGAAAATTTAATAAAATCAAAAAATATATAACCTCCAGGAATCCCACACCCAAGTTTGAATTTTTAGTAATTTGGTAATTAAAATACAATTTTTGGCATGCTTCCCAATGCAACTTTGCAACCCAAAAATTATCAAATTATTTAATTCTAATTTTTGGACAATAAAATTATTTAAGTACACCAAAAATCCTAAAAAAACATTACACTCCAAAATTTAATAAAATTTGTTGATGCAAGATTTCTAGTACCCTCAGATGTTCCTACTTCATTTCCTAACATATACATGCTAAATATTTCATCTTCTTAAATTATTTTCACATTGATGATGGTGTGTTTCTAATGTAGGCATTTAGAGAAAATCTAAATTACAAGTCTTTTCTATGGTTTGATGTGTCTCACTATTCTTATAGTGTATTCAATGATCTTTCTTATTTTTTATTGAATACTTGTAACAACTAACAACTTTAAACTCAAATTCTTAACATTTAACAAAATAAGTAACTTAGGAATACAATTAAATTTAAAAATATAAAATCATAATAATTCCAATTTTTATTATTATATTATATGCTAAATAATTGCATTTAATGATACAACTAAAACCATAAATACACTAACCATAACATATTAGGTCATAACCACAACCCATAAAATAATTGTGATATACAAATATTATTTTAATCAATAAGGTAATCACATAAATACCTTATTACTAACTAGTCAAATTATTAAGAGTAGTACGACCATCAAATATTATAATATTTCATATATAAAGAAAAATTAATTCATTAGATATTGTAATGGTGTGAATTTACACCCCTTACAAATTCCCCATTTATGTATCCCTTACCTTAGAAAATGTGATCCTGATGATGTATTTTTCACATCTGCTTCCACCTTCCATGCACTTGGTAGCTATTTTGCATGTCGATGGGGGATATTCTATCTGGGATGGTAATGCAACACACAAACCTTTGCATGATGCACTGCCGTCCTGACAGAATTCCTGCCTCTGGAACCTATAGAGGTGTTACACTCCTCCATTGGACGTGGAGTGTAACATTTCCTACCCCTCAAATTTACTTCAACTAACCCTTTTGCCTCCATTCTTCTCTTCAAATTATTTTATTCTTCATTCATTCTTCCTTCTTCAATCTCTTGATCATTCTGGACTCTACACACTCACTTTCAACTCATTCACTCTTAAGTTTGAAGTCCATTGTAGTTGCAAGCTACTGTTTTGTTGGCTCCTCTTCTTCATTGTTACGGAAACGTTGGCTTTAGAGAGCTTTTGAGCTCACATCTTCCTCTATGTGCCTTAGGAGCATCTAGTTGGGAAGATAATACCCATTCACTATCACTTTACATTACATCATCTACTTATGTAGTAGTGTATTGTGTTTTATTATTGCTTGGTATTTCCATTTCTATAAGCTTCTTTATCATCTTTCCACCATCATTGCCATCTAGCTGTCCATGGAGGTGGAAACACCAAAGTGAGGGATTGACTGAGGCAGTCCTCTAAATGTAGCCCCAACATTTTCTCGTTCTTGTGGGTGTAGGTTGTTCATCAAGTGAAGATTTTAAAGACCTCAAATTATGGGTTTGAAGGTCTGTTTCTACCACCTTTTTTCTTGTCAAATCCTAGCTTAGTATTGTTAAAGTATTCTTCTTGTTGTGCTATTATTTCTACATTTTCCATCTCTATCATAGCATAAAACCTCGTTGGTCAATCTGTTAGTTAATTTTTGAGAATTTTTTCTTGCACTTTATTCTTTTTGTCTGTATAGATGCCAATGCTCCATTGAGACACCAACATGTTGCACTAGAGTATATGTCCTACATTGTTGTCCTTAGGCAATGATCTTCTTAAGTTGCATACTAAACCCTAAGATTTGACTCATTTGATCCCCTAAGACATTCAGGTTAGTAGAAGGACAATGACAAATCAATTATCCTCCCTTTTCAAACCTTGAACCCTAAACCTTTTCGATTCATTCATCTAGCTTGAGGTAGATTAGGGAAGCCTATTGTTCAAGGCCTTCCCATGACTTGGGGTCTTGAGAATCTAGCCCCCCTCCTCTATAGATATATAATAGTGATCCAAGTACAATAGTTGTAAAATCTAAGATGTTTAATAAAAAAAATACTCCCTCTAAGTTCTTCTATGCTAGATCTTGCAAGAGACTAACCAAGTAACTCAACTAGTTTGATACCATATAATATTTGGCTATGAAGGTAGCCACCCAAGATGAAGAAATACTAAGGGGGATCACAAAGAACTTAGCAGACCAATATCATTAAATAAACTTTCTCTAATCAAATAGGATATAATTGTTGCAAGTATGTGTAGTTGGTGTTGTCATTGATGTTAACAAGGTTTGGTGTTGTCAATTATGTGTAGTTAGTGTTGTCATTGGTGTCAACTATATGAGAATGAGTTTGTTACAAGTATGTATGGTTGGTATTGAGTTGATGTTGTATCTGATGATGCTTTGATTAGTTTCATTATGTTGTCATTAGTAAGCTACTGGTGTCAACCTTTAGTGTTTCTTTGATAAGCTTATGTCTATGGATGTATGGTTGAGTTCCTAGGTTTTATTTAGCTTGGTGGTAATGAGAAAGTGCTAAATATGTTGATGATATGTTTCTGGTGCTTGGTTTCTGAGTAATTTTGAGAAAATTTGAATAAAAAGAGGAAATGGTGTCCTACAATGGTGTTCTATGTTGCAAAGTAGCGTTTTGGTTTGGCTTTACATTTCTTTTGGGCTAAAGATATGCTTGCATGTTTTGGATATGTTGGTCATAGGTATTTAGAGGTGTCACATTCAGAATTTGGTGTGCTAGATTGTTGTACAGAGGAAGGTATGCTCACCAGTGTCTTAACTGTGTATTACAGATGTGTTTGGGAGACATGTTTTTGCTCTACATTTCTGCACAAAATGGTTTTAGGTCTTGTGGATCTGGAAGGGTTCTAATAGTGTTTGTATCTTTCTTTAGTTAATTTTTTTTTAGGTTTGGTTCTTCAGAAGTCAGTTTCTTGAGTTGAAGTGTATGACAAAATTATTTGAGTGTACTAGGTGTGTACATTCTTCAGGTGAAAGTTGTTGCGAAAGAATTTGTTGAATTTCAGGGTGTTTGTGGAATATTATAGATTGTATTCAAGTGTTATGTGGTGTTCTTGAGTTGTCTTTTAGATTTGAGGAAGAGTGTACTTAAATGTTAATGGTGTTAACATAGGTTCGGCTAACCTTAGGTGTTCACACTAATTAAGAAGTTTCTTCCGTGTTTGTGGAAGTGTGGCATGGTGTGTATGGGTGGATTTAGGTCCTATCTAAGGTGTGTTGTGGTCTTCCTTCATTCCTTTCTACCGTGGGAATGTTTTGGTGTCGACCTAATTTGAATTTGCACGGTTGAGGTGCATAGTTGACCTTGGAGAATGTTTTCAAGTTTTAAGATGGTATAAATATGAGTTGAGTTGTTGAGGGATGTGAAGATAGATGTGTGTGATGTGAATGATGCAAATTGTAGAGTTGTGACGTGTGAATTTGTGCATTGCAATGTGATTTTTCATGTGTTAGATTACTAGATACAGTGAGTAGAAGTTGTCTACAATTCTTTAGTAAGGCTATGAAGGTGTTGGTGATGTTGTGGTGGAATTCTCTATTGCATTGATATGGTTTTCTTATTGTAACACTCTTCTCTATCTTCTCCTCTATTCTGGTAGTGAGCCTTTGATAGAGAGATCTTCTTTCTTTTGGGAAGTGGCCCCCTGGTAGTGAGCCCTATTGTATTTAGTGTTGATATTACTTTATATTGTGAGCTAATCCTCACTGTGGTTTTTTCCATCTTGTTTTTTCCATGTAAATCTGGTGTTTCTTTGTGTGTGGTATTGATTTGATTATGTTTCTGTTATTTTCTTTCATGATAAATCATTATAAGAGATTGAGGGTAAATTGAATTAATGTGGATTTGAATGTATGTGAGAGTCTTGAATTTTTAAGGTACAACTAATTTACCCCCCCTCTCAGTTGTCTTGTGTATTCAAAAATTACTATTAGAGAAAGGTTCCTTGGAAGAAAGCTTAAACACTTGAGGTAGATCTGGGATGGCACACAAGCATGATGTTCCTATGTTTGATGGATCAAATTATGCATTATAGAAGACAAGGATGGAAGGTTTTTTGGTTTCTCTTGGATTCAAAATCTAGAATTCTATTGTGAGAGGATACATGATAATTGAAAATGGTTCAAGAACAAATGATGATATCAAGGCATATGAAAACAATGGTAAAGCAAGCTATGCTCTTTTAAGTGGTCTTGATAGTTCTGAATTGGTGAAAGTTATGAATCTAAAAAAATCTAGAGAAATTTGGGTAAAGTTAGAAAGAATTTATAAAGGATATGATAAGGTCAAGCAAGCTAAGATACAAAATTTGAAGATCATGTTTGAAACCCTGTGAATGTATGAAGATAAAAACATCACTAGCTACTTGTAGAAGGTGGATGAATTTGTCAATGACAATAGAGGTCTTGGTGGAGAATTGAAAGAAGAAGAAGTGGTAAAGAAGGTACTTAGAACTCTTCCTAAATATTATAGTCATAAATTTTTTTCTATTGAGGAATTAAAAAATTTAAATTAATATACTAGAGATTAGTTGTATGGTTCTTTAACTACTTTTGAAATGAGAGAATTTGGTACAAGTAATGCAAAAGTTGAGATTGCTTTTAAGGCTAGAAAAATAGAGAAGATTGTGGAATTGATCAGGAGGATCTGGATGATGTGGAAGCCAACTTTGTGAGAAGAATGAAAAAGGGTACTAAAAAGTACAGTGGTAAGTTTCCTTTCAAATGTTTCAGTTGTGGAAAGATAGGTCATTATGCTTCAAGATGTCCAAATAGAGCTTTGAATAACAAAAATAGGGAGAACAAAGTTAAGATGATTAAGAGAAGTTATTATGTTAGAGAAGATGCAAGTATATCTGATGATGAATGTGATAATGGAGATGATGAGGATGGTGAATGCTTGTTCATGGATTTAAAAGATGAAACTAATTCTACTAACTCTGAGAGATGTGTGAAGGAAAGGGCTCCAAAAGAAAGTACTAATACTAAAGGCACTTTGGTATCTGGTTTTCATGCAAGACAGGAGAAGAACTACTAGATCATTGACAATGGATGCTCTAATCATATGACTAGTGAAAAGTGTAAGTTTTTTAAACTTGAAAAATATGGAGGACTAGTTAGGTTTGGTGATGATACATCTGATAAGATAAGTGGAAAAGGTTCAATTAGTTTTGAAGGAAAGCATAACACTGATGATGTTCTTTATGTTAAGGGTTTAAGACATAACCTCTCAAGTCTTGGAAAAATGTGTAGAAAGGGATACAATATTATATTTTAGGATAATGGTTGTGAGATCAGAAAAGGCTCTAGAACTATGATTGTTGTTGGAAGAAGGACATATGGAAATTTCTATCAGCTCAAAGATGTTGATGGTTATTGTTTCATGACTCAAATTAATGAGAGTTAGCTATGGCATAGAAGAATGTGTCAAATCAATTTTGATAGCCTAGTGAGAATAAGTTAATTTCAAGTTGTGAGAGATCTACAAAAGATTACAAAGCCTATCAATGATGTCTATAAGGAGTGTCAAGTTGGAAAGAAAGTAAGAAGAATTTTCAAAGTCAAAGAACAATCTTCTATCAGACTGTTGGAATTAGTGCATATAGATCTTTATGGTCGTACTAGAGTAGGAAGTCTTCAAGGTGACAAGTATTTCATGCTATTGATTGATTATTGTTCTATAATGACACAAGCTACATTTCTCAAAGAAGAATCAGAAGGTCTAAATAAATTTAAAGCATTAAAATTATGGTTGAAAATGAAATGGATATGAAAATAAAATGCTTGAGGTCTGAAAGAGGTGGAGAGTTCACTTCCAATGAGTTCAATATATTTTGTGAGAATCATGGAATAAAAGGTATTTATCTGCCCCTAGGACTCCTCAGTAGAATGGAGTGGTTGAAAGAAAGAATAGGACTGTTCAAGAAGCTGCAAGGACAATGATGAAAGAAGAAAATATATTAGAAGTCTACTAGAGAGAAGCAATTCATATTATTGTTTACATACTTAACAAAGTTCAAGGAAGAGAAAATAGCATAAATACTCCTTATGAGCTATGGTATGGAAGGATTTCTATTTTCAAATACTTCAAAGTGTTTGGAAGAAAATTCTATATTAGAAGAGATGAAGAAAACTTAGGAAAGTTTGATACAAGGTCTGATGAAGGTATCTTCCTTAGATATTCTACTAAAAGAAAAGATTACTGATGCTATAAAAAGAGGGTAAGAAAGATTGTTGAGTGTGCAAGTGTCATGGTTGATGAATATCTATAGAAGAACTTAGTGGTGATAAATGGGTATGAATCAGATGAGTCTTCTTGTAGAGAAGAAGAAAAATATAAGGAAAAAGAAGTGCAGATTGAAGAGGAAGAAGCTCCAGAAAAGATTCCTAAAACTCCTAAGTATGTGTAGAAGAATCATTCTGAAGAACATACCATTAGTGATAAGAGAAAAGGTGTAGTAACAAGAAGGGAATCTGTTGAAGAACAAATAAATTTATGTTTACTTTCTAAATTTGAACCTAAAACAGTGATTGAAGCATGCAAAGATGAGTATTGGATCAAGGCTATTGAAGAAGAACTAATGCAAATTGAGAAGAATCAGAATTGGGAACTTTCCCCAAGACCAACAAACAAGAATGTGATTGGAACTAAGTGGGTATTCTAGAACAAATTGAATGAGAATGGAGAAGTGGTAAGAAATAAGGAAAGGATTGTGTGTAAAGGATACTCACAAGTAGAAGGAATAGAATTTGAGGAGGTATTTGCTCCAATGGAAAGAATGAAAGCTATTAGGATATTTTTGGCTTTTGTAGCACATAAGGATTTCAAATTATATCACATGGATGTGAAGTATTCTTTCTTGAATGGTGAATTCTAAGAAGACTTGTATACATAGAACAACTAGATGGATTTCAGTTATTAGATAAACCGGACATGGTTTGCAGATTGAACACAACATTATATGGGTTGAAGTAAGCTCCCAGAGCTTGGTATGAAAGGTTAGATAGGTACTTGTTGCAACATGGATTCAATAAAGGTACCACAAATAGTAATCTCTACTTCAAAGTTGAAAAAGATCAAATCTTGATTGTGCTTGTGTATGTTGATGACATAATTTTTGGAGGAAATGAAGAAACACATAAGAAATTTGTATAAGAGATGTAGAAAGAATTTGAAATGTCAACATTTGGGGAGATGAATTTCTTCCTTGGGCTACAAATCAATTAGATAGATAAAGGTATTTTCATTCCACAATCTAAGTATGTCAAGGAAATGTTGAACAAGCTTGGAATGGAAGATTCTAAATTGGTATGCACCCCTATGGTTATTGGTTGCAAGCTGAGAAATAATGATGAATCTCGTAAGGTTGATCAGAGCAAGTATAGATCAATGATTGGAGGATTGCTATATCTAATTGCTACTAGATAGGATATCATGCATGCAGTTTATCTTGTGGCTAGATTTCAAGATCCTAAAGAGTTACATGTAGCAATGAAGAGGATATTCTGATACTTGAAGGGCACTCTAGATCATGGCTTGTTGTATCCAAAGGATACTGACTTTACTTTGAGTTCTTACACAAATGTAGATTGGGTTGGTTGTGTAGATGAAAATAAAGTACAAGTGATGGTGCATTATTTCTTGGATATAAATTGGTGTCATGGCTAAGCAAGAAACAAGATCCAATGTCTTTATCTATTGCAGAGGTAGAATATGTTGCAGTAGCATCTTGTTGCACACTAGTTTGGTGGATGATGAAAATATTAAAGGATATCAAAGTAGTATATGATGAACCAATTTTTATCTTTTGTGATAATACAAGTGTTATTAATATATCAAAGAATTCAGTAATGCATTCAATGATAAAGCATATCTCAATCTGGTATCACTTTTGAGAGAGAAGTTTTTAGAGAATGAAGTGAAGCTTGAAAATGTGCCTACAAAGGATTGGGTTGCTAAAATATTCACTAAGGCTCTTCCTAAGGATAATTTTGAGTATCTTTAGGAGAAGTTGGGGTTAATTTCCCCTCCTTCCTTGAACTAGATGCATAAGGAGATGCATCAGTCTATTGGATCTCAAGATTCAGTCTTTGGTCTGGATTGATTTTGGTGGCTACCTCTCAGGGGGAGTAGGTAGTGACATTTTTGGTTGTTACAATCAGGATGAGTGAGTGTTGTCATTGTGTAGTGGTTGTTGATTGATGTAGTTTGGTGTGTATTTCTAAGGGGGAGTATGCAAAGAAGTAAAGGAAAGGGAGTTGCAGAGTAATGGTAAATAGTATGAATAATGTCAAAGGGGGGGAATGAGTGATGCAAATATTTTTTCCTTTTCCATTGATCTCAAATGGGGAGAGAGATCAATGTGAAAAAATTTTAGTTGAGAAAAGGTAAGAGAGTCATGTGAAAAAGACAAGCTATAAAGGGAAAGAGAAAGTAATGAGTCAATTGTGTAAGAGGGAGAAAGTAAAAGAAAAGAGATAATGAGTTGGTATAGAGCAAGAGTATTGATGATTAAAGTTATTGTGTTTGTTGTTGATGGTTTTCACATCATGTGTTTCCATAAATGACAAAGGGGGAGATTGTTACAAGTATATGCAGTTGGTATTGTCAAGTATGTGTAGTTGGTGTTTTCATTGATGTCAACAAGATTTGGTGTTTCCATTGGTGTCAATTGTATGAGAAGGATTTTGTTTCAAGGATGTGTGGTTGGTATTGAGTTGATGTTGTCTTTGATAATTATTTGATTAGTTTCATTATGTTGTCATTAGTAAGCTATTGGTATCAACCTCTAGTGTTGCTTTGATAAGATTATGTCTATGGATGTAAGGTTGAGTTGCTAGGTTGTAGTTGGCTTGGTGGTAATGAGAAAGTGCTGAAGATGTTGATGATATGTTTCTAGTGCTTGGTTTCCAAGTTCTTTTGAGAAAATTTGAATAAAAAGAGGAAACAATGTGTTGCAATGGTGTTTTGTGTTATAGATTAGTGTTTTGGTTTGGCTCCATATTTCTTCTAGGTTGAATATCTACTTGTGTAGTTTGGATATGTTGATTAGAGGTTTTTAGAGGTGTTGCACTCAAAATTTTGTGTGTTGGATCATTGTGTAGAGAAATGTGTGTTCATCATTGTGTGAATTGTGTATTGTAGATGTGTCTGGGAGAAATGTTTTTGCTCCACATTTCTCTGTAGAATGGTTTTATGTCTTGTAGATCTGGAAAGGTGCTGATAGTGTTTGTATCTTTATTTAGTTGAAGTTGTTTGATTTTTGGTGCTTCAGAAGTCAATTTCTTGAGTTACAGTGTAAGACAAAATTATTTGAGTGTACTGGGTGTGTACATTCTTTAGGTGAAATTTATTGCGAAGGAATTTTTTGGATTACATGGTGTTTGTGGAATATTATAGATTGTGTTCAAGTGTTATGTGGTGTCTACAAGTCATCTTTTGGATTTGAGGAAGTGTGTACTTAAATGTTAATGGTGTTAACACAGGTTCGATCGACCTTGGGTATTCACACTAATTACGAAGTTGCTTCAATTTTTGTGGAAGCATGGTGTGACATGTATGAGTGGATTTAGGTCCTAGATAAGGTGTGTTGTGGTTTGAATTCATTCCTTTCCACCATGAGAATTTTTTGGTTCTGACCTAATTTTAATTTGCACAGTTGAGGTGCATCGTTGACCTTGGAGAATGTTTTCAAGGTTAAAGATGGTATAAATATGAGTTGAGTTGTTGAGGGATGTGAAGATAGATGTGTGTGATGCAAATGATGCAAATTTCAAATTTGTGAGGTGTGAATTTGTGTAATTCAGTGTGAGATTTCATGTGTTAGATTATTGGATGCAGTGGTAGAAGGTGTCTATAACTCTTCAGTAAGACTACGAAGATGTTGGTGATGTGATGGTGGAATTTTCTATTGCATTGAGATGGTTTTCTCATTGTAACACTCTTCTCTATCTTCTCTTCTATTATAGTAGTGAGCCTTTGGTAGTGACCCCTTCTTTGTTTTGGGCAATGATTCTTCCAACAGTGAGCCCTATTGTATTCAATGTTGATATTACTTTATATTGTGAGCTAATCCACAACATGGTTTTTCCCATCTTAGGTTTTACACATAAATTTGGTATTTCTTTGTGTATGGTATTGATTTTATTCTATTTCTATTATCTAATTTCATGATAAATCATTCTAAAAAATTGAGGATAAATTAAATTAATGTTTATTTGAATGTGTGTGAGGGTCTTGAAGTTTTAAGGTACAACTGATTCAGCCCCCCTCTCAGTTTCTTGTGCATTCAACAATCATACATGAAAAAATATTAAATTTTAAAGAGATGATATTATATGAGAGCAAGAGGTGGGTATATATAGGATACACCACCAAGATATGTGAATGCACAACCAATATGGTATATTATGAGACATACTCTCATATGTAGTATATCTCCATCAAATAATGAAAGTACAAGTCATGTCATGCAAACTACAGCCTACCAAAGTAGATACCTACCTAAGTAAGCTTATCCTATCCTAGATGCATAATGTGTATTATATTGAATTAACTAAATATAGAAAAATAATGCACCAATACTCTCTAAGATTACCACTTTATTAAAAAATTCTAATGTCCCTTGACACTTAAATGCATAACTTAAATCTTCATAGTGAATTTCCTTTCTTTCTAAGGATATAGTATTTCCTTCTAGAACACCAATGATCACTCAAGCTTTCCCCTTTAGTATACTAACATAATTTTTTGACACTACCAACTTGTCTTTCACCCAAAGACATATAATTTAAAACACAATAATTTTAATCCATCTCATATCTCTAACGATTGATCAATACAATCTCATCAACCAAATAAAATACTAGTTAGGTCCTTTCCTTTACCACTCAAAATTGATTGGAAGAAAATAATCTTCAATATCTTATCCAAAGATCAATTCCATTTAAACCTTATTCCTTTGTTTTCTACACTAGTTTTTTTTTCATACTCTCATTGTATACACCTAAAATCGGTCAAGACAATTAATTAGTTAAATACTAGCTATTTAATTAATGAACTCCCTTTATTCATCTACTTATAAATAAATTCTCAATTTATTTATATATTTCACACTTTTCTAAATTCTTCATCTAAATCAAATTCCTCTAATTGAATTAAATAAACAAATTTTACATAGTTTGTTTTATTTAATTAATAACCTTCTCATTAAATTCAAATGCCCAATTTGAATTTGAACACATGTCTACAACACTTTTTGGCCATGTCATCAAATGTCACATGTAATTAAATATGACTAATATTTAATTACATTATTTTCAACCAATTATCTTCAACAAACTTTTAACACATGTCTTATTCCTCACACACTTTATTCCTTCATCCATTTGGCATGTTGCCCTTGGTCAAGGGGACATCCTCCAAGATTCTTCCATCTCCACCGTTCATCCCTCATGTTTTAATTTGGACCATTGATCACTGCCACATCACAAGATGCTTTGAAAATCCTATAAATACAACCCTTTGCTACATCATTTATCAATCACATTTGAGAAAAATTATTATGCAAGAATAGATTTGGAGCAATTGGAGCATTTAACATTGTTTAGCATTTAGCATTTAGCATTAGAATATTGTAGAATCATGTTAAATTAGAATCATGTCTTAGTTATAGTTGCATTTTAGTTATTATCTTAGATTTCATACAACATTCTTATCATATCATTTTAGCATCATTATCATTGTATATCTTTCATTTTATCATAGCATCATGGCATTTATCACATAGTTTCATGTAGGAACTTAGATTTCTTGCATTTTGAATAGCATCTTGTTTCTCAAGTTGTCATTCTAACAATCATAGTGCACAAACAAAATATGAGATCCAAATGATTTAATGAATCCTTGACAATAGAGAACAATGAAACATTTTTTAGAAATTTAATCTTGTTTCAGTTTGATTCAGTTTTATTGATTAAATCTCTAATGTAATACATCTCATTGGTGTTTGTGTATTTTACTATTGATTTACTAACTCACCCACAAATTCACACACACACATAAATTGGCACCCACCGCAGGGCTCAACCCCATTTAAAACATTTTTTTGGAAAATTTCTTGTGAGCAGGCTGGACATGATGTTTTAGCGCGATCATGAGTTCTTTTGGTGCATTTGACAAATCTTTCAGCGCATACAATCTCTGTTACAACACATATGAAAAATCTTTCACTGCATCTGAGGTTTGTTACAACGCATACGACATTTCTTTTGGCGCATCCACTAAATGTTTTAGCACATTCAGGGAGTCTTTCAACGCTTTCAGTCAATACTTTAGCACATTCATTACTTCTTTTAGCACATTAATCAGTTATTTTAGCACATAGAGTAGTTGTTTTAGCACATGGGAATGATCTTTTAGCGCATTGGATGATTGTTTTGGCACATCTATTTAAATTTGCAAAATATTAAAAATCTGAGAACTAATTGGTGTTTTCTACTTGCAGGTACTTTTATACATTGGTCAAAGACAATCTTATCAAACTACTGATGATTTATGTAGGGGATGGAGTTGTTTAATGCTTTCTTTTGATTAAGATAGGCATCTAGCTTAATTAAAAGGTTAAAGAACACCATGTTTTTTGTGCTTGATGAATGGTAGGCATATGCTCCCCCCTTAACTGGATGACCAAAAAGACAGACCCATTCATTTTTATTTTATTTTATCCATAGAGGGCCTACCTTGTGGGAAAAAGTAATCACCCAAGGGAACGACCCAACTATTAACACGCTAAATCCCAACGACTTCCAAAAGGGATATAAATGTGGGTACTTGAGGAAATTTCTAGTATCATGAGGATTGTTCCAACAAGAAGGGCAATAATGGTCTCTTGCTGAATAAATGATCCCCCACGAATGGAATGCTTATACTAGAACCCTTTGTTATAGCAAGGCTAAAATCTTTATTTTATTTACTGGAGCAAGAACGATTGTTCTGAAGCCATCCCACATTTTTACGGCTTCTAGTAGAGATGAGAAGTATGCCATGGGAGATTCATGGGTATTGATGCTTGGTTGCCCTGAGAAGTGAGTGTTGTGGATGGGAGCCAGTGGGGTCAAGCATCTAATCATCTGCTAAAAGTAGGCACAGCTGGAGTAAAATCCAAGTGGGAATCCAATAAATATTGTCCTACATAGCCTTATGTTGTACATGGTTGATGTGTTTTACCAATGTGTTTTCAAATAAATTTCAAACAAAACATCACACACTAGAAGTGAAAACCTTGATTCAAAAATCATCCATTTGAGTACTCAATTTCCATCATTCACAAGCTAGAAACTAAACAAAATTCACTGGTCAAAATATTATATCCTTGGAAACACTCAGATTCACAAATTCAAATCCAAACAACCAGACAAAGTCGCAAAAACACCATTTTTTTCTAGATTAGCGCATTCATTTTCTATTATAGTGCATTGCTGCCATATTTTAGCACATTTGACATCTATTCTAGTGCATCCATACACTGTTCTGGCACATCCACTACTTTTTCCAGTGCATTTGAGTCATATTTTAGCACATAGACATCATATTTCAGCTCATTTACTTTTTGTTATAGCACATACACTGCATATTTTAGCGCATCGAACCTTTGTTCTAGTGCATCTAGGAAATCTTATAGTGCATCTGTAAAATCTTTTAGCGCATTAGGGCTCTGTTTTAGTGCATCCATTAAATGTGAAACCCAAGAGTTCAATTTATCCCCTGTTTCATAGTTTGAACCAGAATTCATAATTTTTTTCAGCCCAAAATCATTCCTCAAGTACCACAAAGTCTAAACTTGTTAAAACTGACCTCTACAAGTGGAATTATCCAAACTAAGCCTAGATAAAAAAACATCTCAAAGTGCCTAAATCATCAAACTTATCATATCCTTGATTATTAAGCCTAGTTTCATCATCAAGATTTGTCATCCTTTCATCACAAAACAAAGCTATACAATCAAATTAAACTTAGTCTCATCAATAAAATTTGTCATTTTATTTGGTTTAGTTTTCATCCTTGGAACTCCTCCAAAAAAATATCAAAGTTTAGTCAAAGTATAACACTTGTAAGCCCATTCAAACAAGATTACAAAAGCAAAAACTCAAAGAAAAAAGAACTTGAAACCCAAAACATCAAAACTCAAAACATCAAAACCCAAAACATCAAAACTCAAAGCATCAAAACTCTGAACATTGAAACCCAAAACACCATGGCTGAAACTAAAGAGAATACTTTCCATGGAAGCCACAACACTGAAGGTGATTAAATAACTGAGGAAGACATCCAAAATGCTGAACAAGATCCAAATTTCCACAAGTGCTTAGAAAATATTTTTGAAAGAAATTGGGAAAAATACCTCCTAATGTTGGCTAAACAATGTGTCAAGTTGCCTGATCACTTTGATGTTAATCAATTGAAAGCACCTCCTAAAAATCCTAAAAACAATTCAGAACAAGTGACTGCACTAACTCATCAAATGATAAACCTCCAACAACAAATTCTTGACATGCAAAGGGGAACCTGAAAATGATACTTGCTACAAGACATTTTTCCATATCCTTTTGATCAATCCATCAACATAATCCCTTTTCCTAAACATTGTGAATTCCCAAAGTATGAAAAATACAAGGGTAAAACAGATCCAATAGATCATGTGAGGGAATTTAGAACCATGAGTCTTGAATTTGCACATGAAGAAACCTACTTGATGGGATTGTTTCCATGGAGCCTAGATGGACAATGCCTTGAATGGTTCTCTAAACTTACACCACCCATCAAAACCTTTGAAGAGATGGTTAACAAATTCATCACTCAATACTTCTATAACATTCAACACAAGATCACAATGAAAGACCTTTGCAATACCAAACAAAAGAAGGGTGAATCATTCCTTATATTTTTGCAAAGGTGGAGAAGGTTGTTTGCAAGATATTCTCGTCCCATACCAGAAAAAGAAAAGATGGAAATATTTATCGACAACCTAAGTGATGAGATGAGTTATAGATTGGAATTACAATGTCCACCTACCTTCGAGAAAATGATTGAGAATGGAATTAAATTGAAGAAGCTTTGGTCAAAAGAGGAGTCACAAAAATCTACAATGAAAACAACTCATCAAGCTCCTCCAACAATTACAATAACAATTGATAAACTAATGTTTTGGCAATAAAACAAAAATGTTGGTAACAATGACACTTCAGCTGAAACACAAAACGTAAAACTAGTATTCAACTTGACAGCAACTACCACCAAAACAAATCAAAATAACAATCCAACTAGTGCAATCAAAACAACCAAAATGTCAACAAAACAAAATCAAGGTAATGCTGAGTCAAAACCACCACCATATCGGACATCCTCAAATCGAAGAAGGTTCACACCTTTAGGAAAATCATTAGAATCCACATTGAAGGAGCTTCTTGTAGTGAAAGTGACAACATTACCAGAGCCCAGATATTGGGAACCACAAGTTAAACCTTCATGGTGGAGTGATGCTCATTTCTGTGATTTTCATCAAAACAAAGGACACAAAACAAATGATTGTATGTAGCTAAAACATTTGATACAAGACTTTATTGATAACAAGACAATATTTGTAGGACCCCAAACGAACAATGATCATGGAGCATTCAAGAACCCTCTACCAAATTACGAAAAAGGGGAATCTTCTTCATCAAACAACAAAGGAAAGAATGCAAACTATGTCTATCACACTACCATTCTTAACATTTATGTAGTTCACAATCAAATTCATGATAAACAAGACATTGTACCAGCTAATTTGAAAGTTTTTCAATCCCAAGCTATGGTGGGACACTCAACCGCACCACATTGCCTATCATTTATTGAAAACAATGATGCATCACTCACCCATGCACATAATTATCCACTTCATATTGAGGTTTTGATCCATAAATTTCTGGTCAAACGTGTTCTAATAGATGGAGGAGTTGGTTTAAATATCTTCTCTTTAAAGTTTATACATGCATTGGGATATTAAGAAAATTTAATAGACTCCAGTAAAAATATTACCATGAAGGGATATGATGCAAAGGAGTGCTTATCTAAAGGATTAGTTACTCTACCAATGAGAGTTGGCCTTGTGGTGAAAGATGTGGTTTTCCAAGTCCTTGATCTCCCCTTGACCTATAATATCCTCCTTGGAAGACCGTGGATACATGAAATGCAAGCAGTATCCTCGACATACCATCAATGTTTAAAGTTTTCTCATAAGGAAGTTGAAATCACAATACAAGGAGATCCTAATTCTTTCATGTATGGCCATAATCTAAGTCCTAAAGATGAAACACCTAGCAATTGTGAAGTATCTTCTTCCCAAACACATGTTGATCCTAAATCCTTAAAAGCATCTACCACAGTTACTGTACTATTAAACCCCAAGGTCCAAATCCATGATGTAGCATGTGGAGAATACTGTTTGGATAATTTGTTAGCAAAAGACACTACTATCACCATCGAGAAGGATCGGAATTCCAACAATGATGCTGAGACAAATACAAAAGGAATGCAGAAAGATGACCGTGATGGGATTGAAACCTTTTGTGATCTTGATGATACACCTACCCTTCTCATATCTACCGAAACTCAAACTTTTGATTCCCGTGACAACCTCTTATTTGACCAAGAAATCTATGATAACCCACTCTTTGATCATGACCTTGATGAGGACATCCAACCATCATCTTTCCATCCCACCTACCATGGGCTAGGGTATGAATCTCCTATTGTGTCCTTTACTAAATCATCTTTCCAAGTCATTAAGGATGTTCCAGCTTCTTTTGATGTTAACACTACCAAAAAGGATAGTATCAAAGACTCTATTGATGGCATCACCGCTACCATTCTCACTTCATCCATCTCATCCACATACATCCCCCTCGTAGACATGGATCAACAAGTATCACTCAAAGAAAATATAAAGGAGGCAAGTCAAGAATTAAAGGTAAAAATTCCTTTATCAAATGGAGATCCAGAATCAAAAGAAAGCATGCAAAGAAAGAAAGATCAAGTAAAGTCCTTTAGCCAAAATAAAAAGCTACTGGATGAATCAAATGTAAAGAAGGATCAAGAAGAGTCCCTTAGCCAAAAAAAAATCTATTGGAAAAATAAAAAAGAAAGAAGGATCCAGACAAGTTCCCTAGCCAAAATAAAAAGCTATCGGATGAGTAAAAAATAAAAGCAAGCAAAAGTAGATCTCCAAATATGCCTCTTCCCCACCAATCACTGGGGGAATCTATCAAAGAAGAAAATCAAAGAAAGAACTTGTTGATCTATGGTCTCCCTCCATGTCACTCATACCACATATCCCATTCCACTCACCCATGTTCACCTCCATGTCATATCATTATACTTCCATTGGTGATGTCTTTCAATGTGCCTTTGATCATGACCCCTTCACATACTATAACTCATCAGATGCCCAAGCTCCTTTTCAGATAAAGCCTGATGGCCCACGTAGTGTCCACATTAGAGATCCTATCATAGCTTCTTTTATCTATCATATCTATTGCCCTCCATACTTGCCACTCATACTATTTATTCCAAACGGGTCCTTTCATCTAGTATGGTCATTCACATAGGATTGGAGCATCATATCAATCTTTGGATCAAGAGCATATCAGTTGTCTACACCTGAAGGGGATTTGTTTGATGAACCCCTCAATATCCTGTATCTCAAGAAATTCTACACCTAGCTCATCTAGTGCATTGGTAAAAGTCTTGAAAAAATATAAAAACATTAGAAAATGTCCTGAAAAAATGGTTACCTTGATGAAAACCTGGCAAACAGGTGTTTTGGTAACAACAAAAAAAAGCAAAAAAAATAAAAATACAAAAAAAAGTGAAAAAAGGTCAAAAAAATCATAAAATCTAAAAAGTGCAATAAAAACAAGTAGTGAAAACCTGGCAATAGACGCTATTTGTGATAGGATAGCTTTTCCATCTATTTAAGTAGGTCAACCATTTGCTTTCACCATTCGCTTTCACCATCAATTCTCCTATCATCATAAAGCTTCATGTACATATCTTGGCATCGCGATCGTGTCTCACCCTAGACTAGGGGCAAAATCCTAAACTCACTGGGGAAAATAAACTTTGAGCTTAAACCAACAAAAAAACAATAGTTAGGAAACACAACAAACACAATGATCATAGTGCAACCCAACATTGAACATCAATCACAACCAAGAACACATCAACCATCCAAATCAAACAGCCAAATCAATCAAATAAGAAAAAATCTCAAATGGATGATGTCCCTTCTGAATCATGGCTTTATCACTATGGCATGAATGGTCAACTGTTGTACTTTGGTTTTTGTTATCATATCTTTGGAGCACCTCGATGATGTATCAAACTAGAGAAGCTATGAAGGAGTATGATTTTTCTTTGTCTGTTGTCTGTGAGTTGATCACTATTACTGTTTAAATTGGCATGGGACATGCTCTACAAAGTATCATTGATGACATTTCAGATTTGCATAGGAAAACGGTTAACTCTTGTTTGTTTACACGAGGAATACTCAGGTCATCTCGGTTCAAGTATACCTAGATGCTTGTGTTAACTTGCAATATCAAAAATCATGGAAGTAGTACTCAGGTCATCATGGTCTACATTATGCCATCGATGCTTGTACTCACTTTCATCATTTTAAAGGATCAATGATGATAAAAAGCATGACCAATCAGTTGTTACAAATGACATCTACATATTAGATCTACATGGTTAAGTTAGATTGCATCCATGTTAGTTTGCATCTATATCTACAGGATTTCCAAAGCTGCAACAATTTCACAATGATGTTATCTCTAGCACTAATGGATTGAGTACACTTGAAATTTCCAAAAACACATCATTCTTTGCATAAATTAGAAAACAATATCATTTAGTCACACATCAGTTACATCATCATTTGCATACATTAGAAAGCATTCTCATATCATATATACATTATCACATCATTCATCCATCCATGCATCACATAATAATATTTGCATTAGATAACACAAAAAGAAGTGCATTCCATCTCACTTACATAATCAAAATCATCTCATCAATTATTACTGGATTAAGAAATTGGTCCATTAAGAAGATTGAAAGACATATCCAGCAGAGTAAGATTTCAAGAAGAAAAACATCTCTATTTTAAAAAGGGGCATAATTGAACTTGATGCATCATTGAAATCATTTATTCCTTTAATAAAATAGATCTTGTATTTAATTAAGATTGAAAGACATATCCAGCAGAATAAGATTTCCAAGAAGAAAAAGTTGTTGAAAAACATGAATGGTAAAGAAATAATGCCATTTTTATGAACATCTAAAACCAGTAGTGAAGATGAATTTGTTATTACTCAAATCCAAGACTAAAAAAAGGACTAGCTAGATCAGAATAATCATCACATAGAACATCTCACATCATTTGCATAATCAAATCCATATCACATAAGCATATAAAATTATCAATCATGCATTATCATATCATCTTTGCATACATTACATAATCATCATAATCATCATGATCATCATCATATACACATCATAAACACATAGGACTATGCACCATCATATGATCATACATTCATCCATTCATTACATCATTTATTTGCACTAGAAAAGAACAAAAACATAAAATGCATCACATTTCATTGGCATAATAGGATCCATCACATGCATCATAGGCATCATTCATAAAACATCATAGAATCATAACACACCAGTTGCATCATCATTTGCATTCATAGCATATCATATCATTATCATATGGAACATCACATAGCATCATAAAATAGAAATCAAATGCATCCATCATAATAATCATGATCATCATCATATAAACATCACATAAACACATAGATCAATCATCATCATCGCCGCATATCATATAACCTCAAAATCATAATGTCAAATGTACAAGGATATCTAGAGGTTTTAAAGAGATACATATAAAAAATGGCAGTGTATCACAAATGTTTCAAATCAAGAGGTCATCATCAATGTCCCAACTGAATAATGAGGTATACATCATGTCCCAAAATACATCAAAATATGTCATCATAATCGGAGCTATGTCGTGCTCCCCCCTAGACGGTGCTGGCATCATAGGACCAGTGCCTCCTCCACCTGAAGGACCTGCACCAGGATCTCTTTGATCTCTAAGAAGTGGTTGTGTAACACCTCTGCTAGTGGTTCGAGAATGGGATCTATCAGATCAGGAATGGGCATAACTCTCCTGCCGCTTGGGAGGAACTACATCATGATATCTCACTTGATAAAACTCTACCTATGGTGCAGTACATCAGATCTCTCTAAAATAATCTGAGGTACCAATAACCACTGTACAACCTACTGTAGCCTCTCAATGATGCACTCAGTCTGATCAACCCACCATCTCATAGTATCCCTCTCAGTAGTTAGTGTAGCCATTTGCCCTTGTATCTGTACATGTGCCTGAGTTTGGTCTTGGACCTATGCAAGTTGAGCCTGTTTCTGCTGAACCTGCTGTCTCACAACATCCCTCTCAGTCGTTAGTGTCTGAATTTGTCCCTAGGCCTACACTAGTAAAGCTTGAACCTGTACCTATAAAGCAACTATCTATGTCTGCTACTGCTGCGAGGGTAGTTTAATCTCCACGCGTTGCTATGATGGGGCTACCAATGATCACCTCTTGTGAGGTACTCTCATCTCTCCAACATTCGGCCTTGGTCCTCCTCCACCCTCATCTCCTCCCCCATCACCCCCATCATCATCCTTGTCGTCTCCATCTCCATCACCATCCCCATCATCACTGCTATCCTCCTCCTCCTCCTCTCTCCACTTGTGCCCACAACCTGCTGCCCTCCCCTCCTCTAGCAATGGCATTGGCTCATCTGGGATGGTGATCCATGGGAAGGGATGTAAGAACATGTACTGAGCATACTCCTTTGATATCGAAGGATCGGTGATCTCGAGATGAACACCCCAAATGATGGCCTGTAAACCCTGGAAATGCTGCACTACTGCATCATATGACAACACATCCCCACTAGGTCGAATCTATCTATCATCGAGCAAAACATGCCACTACCTGGGGCATATCCTACACTCTACCATACTGCCTCAGTACCCTTAGTAGGAAGAATCTCTTAATGATAAATCGGGTCCACCCAATCAGGAACATCGAATGACATAGATAAGGCATCTCGGCATCGTCCTCTGGCTACTACTCACAATCCAGATAGGGCCACAATACCACATACTTGAGATCATCCAGTGTCCTCCAATACTCCAGTTTTCCCAGCCTAGGCTAAGAAAGTGGACCAACATAAATATGGTCTCATGACAGGTCATTGTTTGTCTGCAACTGGTCGTGTGACTGCTATATGCTCCCAGGCCCATACCTGAAGCAATGTAACCCCAGCTAATAAACTAGGCCCATATCTAGTGCCTTGAGCAATCATGCTCTCTAGAATTTGACCCCATCCAACTGAGAGTCCCATTAACCTGTGATTAGGACAAAGGAACCCTCCAATAAATCTTACAAGAACAGAAGGAAATGTGGCATAAGCATCAACCATATCCCTCCAAGGAATTTCATAACCACATATCTAATCATCCTCGAATACTCTACATAGTGCATCAATCCCACCCTGCTCCTGAGCATCATATAAGACTAGCTCCCCAACAACAGGTATCTGTAGAATCCGATATATGTCCTCTGGAGTAACTGTGATCTCACTAGTGGGAAAATGAAATGTGTTATGCTTGATGTGCCACCTCTCTACTAAAGCTGTCAAGAAATCCCTGTTGATCCTAATCTAGGGCATATCAATCAGGGACAACAATCTGCATCAGGTAATAACATCTGTCTCAAGTGGCGTTAGGTGAGGAATCAAATCCCACATCCTCGGGAAGCACTCTCTAATCTATAAATTTGTCAAAGGCTCCTATCATCACAAAAATCACAAATCAACCAATCAATCAATTGAGATCAATCAACACATCAATCAGTCAAAATCAATCAGCCTATCAATCTAAGCAGCTTTGGTGAGACTTTGATCAAATCTTCTGAGCATAAATTTATCAATCCAACCTCACCTATCATGAGGTTCATCAATCAATCCAACCTCGCCTATCATGAGGTTCATCAATCAATCCAACCTCGCCTATCATGAGGTTCATTTATCAATCCAACCTCCCCTATCATGAGGTTCATCAATCAATCCAATCTCACCTATCATGAGGTTTATCAATCAATCAATTCAACCTCGCCTATCATAAGGTTCATCAATCACTCCAACTATCAATGCACTTTGCCTATCATGAGGTCGATCAATCCATCAACCTATCATTGACCGTCACCTATCATGAGGTCAATTATCATCATCCTATCATTGAATCTCACCTATCATGAGATCAATGGATATCTAATCTATCAACACCATTGAACATCATCAAAATAAAGGTTGATGTGATCAAACATCATAGAAATCAAGGAGTCTAATCAAGAAAATCATTAATTTGATCTAAATTTCACCAATGCGCTAAAACAGTCTTTTTATGCACTGAAAAACTGTATGTTCCAGAAAAATTCATCAATGCGCTAGAACAGAGTTCCAATGTGCCATTTCATTTGATCTATGCATCAGAACAAGGTCCCAATGTGCTGATTTATCCTATGCACTATATCATTCCTTCTATGCGCTAAAACTAACAACTAATACACTACATGAGTCTATGCACTAATCTATTTACCCTATGCACTAATTCGCTCCACCTATGAACTAATCTATCATATGTTCCATTACAGTCTATGAATGTGCTACATCGGTATCCCTATGCGCTAGTCTATTCTATGTGCTATAACAGTTATTCAATGCAGTACATCGGTCCTTCTATGTACCAAAACAACAAAAGCCGAATTCAAATAAGAAAAATGAATGGGAAAATGAATTGCACAAATTATGAGGCAATTTTTTGGGGTACATACCGGAGGTCCATACACTGCAAGGTGGTTGTGACGTCTAACATGCTTGAACTGATGCATGTGGTAAGGGATCACCATTTTGCTCCAAATTGCAAGATTGCTCAATCACTTTCTAAGTTTTCAAAATCCAAAATGCACAAATGAACTTTTAATCACTCTTTTTAACCTTTTTAAGGTTAATTAAGTGGCATTTTTATGGGGTTGTTTTATTTTATTTTTAAAAGGAGCAAATTCATCAAATCATCACCTGATGACTTCTACATCATTTTTTGGGAGATAAATCATTTCTAAATCATAAAATTTTGATATCAAAATCAAATCATCAAAAAATCATCAAAATTTTCAAAAAATTCAAAAAATCCTAAAAACTCAAAAATTCACCGATTTATCTCCCGAGGGGGCATATATCCATCATCAACTGAAATATAGCGTCTAGGGCATCCAAAAAAAATTTCGTTGACATCAGCAACAATTTTTTCTTTGAAGCAACGTGTAAACACATTACTTCAAAGAGGGGAAAAATGTATACACCTAAAATCGGTCAAGACAATTAATTAATTAAATACTAGTTATTTAATTAATGAACTCCCTTTATTCATCTACTTATAAATAAATTCTCAATTTATTTATATAGTTCACACTTTTCTAAATTCTTCATCTAAATCAAATTCCTCTAATTTAATTAAATAAACATTTTTATTTTTTTAGACAAAAGTGGCAAGCCACTAAAATTATATTAATATTTAAATATTAGATTTACAAAACCTTGGTTTAGGTGAGCATACTGGTGGGAAAGAACCAGGAAGAAAATCCCCAGTTATAGCTCGAGTAACTGACTGACTCTATACAAATCGACCATATTACAATGAAATTCCAATTATTTCTTTTACATCATACAAAATTCACCCAGACAAGACTATATACAGATGTAGCACCCTTAGATTCTCAAAACCCCTAGTAACCCATTACATTGTGGATCTCGTTACATAACAAACCACCAATTGTGACCCCATTACAAATAAAAATCCCCATTCCTTAAGAAAATCCACTATTGCTGACCCAAATACATGAACAAACCCAAAACCCTTTACAATTTACACAAAATTAACCCTTTGCAAAATATTAGTAGGTAAAATTTGCTAACCAGCTGATCAAAACGAAGCAGACTTGTTTCTTGCCCTTGTTGGGCCATTTACTGATCTTTCATCTTTCATCACTTTCTTTTTTTTATAATCATGATCATAGGATGGAAATGATTTATTTATGTCAGGAACATAACGGTAACAAAAATTTCCCTTTGCAGCTTGAGGAACAATGGAAAATTGCAAATCATGAACACATGTATGATTTCTCAAGAAAGATATTGCATGATAATTTCTCTTAAAATCATCTATTTCCTCCATGGGGAAAGCAAACCTATACTTGTTGAGAGTTTGATATAAATGAGTAGAGGTGTCATGCATTGTTGATAAAAGCATACCTTGGAAAACTTCTGCATATCTCTTTTTGTAAAAGATTAAATGCCTTGGGAATAAACCTCCCACTAGACCATCACCCTTGGTGAAATCATATTGTTGAACACTATGAAGTAAATCTTCATCTTCCAAATAGGAGCTAATAACAAACTTATTAGCTATGCACTTCAGAACATTGAAATTTTGAACCAAATCTAGAATGTTTGATAGGAAAATAGACATAAGATTAGCTGGAAATATGATCCTCTGCAAATTTGTGTGCAATACTTCATCACCTATAATGGATTTTATGCAATTCAACACAGACTTACATTTAACTTTAAACACGCTTTGCAGTTCAACTTTGTCAATGTTGGTTGAGATAGGTTCTTCCCACGGCTTGATCAAGACTGGCACCTTGAAGTTACGCACTTGAAACTCTTTTAACTCCATTAGCTCAAGATTAGCCAAAAACCCAACTGTAAGTTGCAAGCTCACTGAATCAATGAACAGTGAAATAAAACAAGTCGATAAGCATTTTAAAGCCAAACTTAACATGCTTCTTATGACATTTTGTGATAATGCATTCTTGTAAGGATAACACACATGGGTAATCTCGAGTTTTAAAATAGCTGCCAGTATTCCTGAAAGCATATGGATACAATGCCATCTTTGTACCAGAAGTGGAAAATATATGGATATAATGTTAGCTTTGTACCAAATGTGACATCCACACTAAATAAACAAATTTTGCATAGTTTGTTTTATTTAATTAATAACCTTCTCATTAAATTCAAATTCCCAATTTGAATTTGAACACATGTCTACAACACTTTTTGGCCATGTCATCAAATGTCACATGTAATTAAATATGACTAATATTTAATTACATTATTTTCAACCAATTATCTTCAACAAACTTTTAACACATGGATTATTCCTCACACACTTTATTCCTTCATCCATTTGGCATGTTTCCCTTGGTCAAGGGGACATCCTCCAAGATTCTTCCATCTCCACTGTTCATCCCTCATGTTTGAATCTAGACCGTTGATCACTGCCACATCACAAGATGCTTTGAAAATCCTATAAATACAACCCTTTGCTATAGCATTTATCAATCACATTTGAGAAAACTTATTATGCAAGAATAGCTTTGGAGCAATTGGAGCATATAACATTGTTTAGAATTTAGCATTTAGCTTTGTTTAATATTTAGCATTTGAATATTGTAGAATCATGTTAAATTAGAATCATGTCTTAGTTATAGTTGCATTTTAGTTATTATCTTAGATTTCATACAACATTCTTATCATATCATTTTAGCATCATTATCATTATGTATCTTTCATTTTATCATAGCAGCATCATAATCATAGCATCATGACATTTATCACATAGTTTCATGTAGGAACTTAGATTTCTTGCATTTTGAATAACATCTCGTTTCTCAAGTTGTCATTCTAAAAATCATAGTGTACAAACAAAATTTGAGAGCCAAATGATTTAATGAATCTCGAGAATAGAGAACAATGGAATGTATTTAGGAATTTAATCTTGTTTCAGTTTGATTCAGTTTTATTGATTAAATCTCTAATGTAATACGTTTCATTGGTGTTTGTATGTTTTACTATTGATTTACTAACTCTCCCACAAATTCACACACACACTCATTACTTATTACATAGTAATTTTAATTATTCTTCTAATAATAATAAATATTGAGATCCCATATTGATTCTAATCTTTAATTTTGTTAGAGAATTTAGACAACCAAAACCAAAGAAGAATTCACTACTTCTTCCAAAATAATCTCATATTTGAGCACCATAACATGCTTTACAACATACATATAAATGGAATACGTGATGATGAGTGAGAGAGGGGAGACGATTAGAGTTTTGAAATTTTTTGAAGGGTAGAATGTTGGAGGGGATGACTTAGAGGATGACAATGAGCAATGGAATCTCCTTTTCTTGTTAGATGTTTGGTAGTGGTTTCTTTTGGTGCTTGATGTTCTTGTCGTGGTTGCTCGAGGTCTTTTTGTGTCTTCCTCTAACACTTCAGTTTGGAGCTTGCATCCTTGGAAGGTCAATGTTGGAGTACATTGTTGGGGCTTCTATATTGTCCCTGCATTGAAAGTTTGTGGGAGGTTTGTGGGCTTCAACTTGTTGGGGCATCTGGGTTGCTAGATTCTCGGTTGTTTCCCAGTCTCGTTGAAGTGTATTTCACCTATGTCTTTGATGGTTGGGGCCATTGATGTGAGGTCTTTCTTCTTTGATTTCCCTACTTGTGTGGGGAATTTATATTGGGCCTTAGGGAACGTTCTTTGTTCTTTTCATTTCCTCTATTCTGGTTGGCAGGGGTTTATGTCTCTTCTCTCCACCGGGAGGGAGTCGTTGCTTTGGTTTTAATTCTGGCTTGTGGTGCGGTGATTCTATTATTTATTCTCATATGTGGTTGGGGTCTTTTTCTCTCTCTCACATGGCTTGGTGTGCCTCTAAGGATTTTACCCCTTATTTTTTCCTGGGTTTCCTTGTGGTTGTGGTTGCTCGGTGTTGTTCCACCAATATGGTTTCCCTGATCTTCCTATGCCCAGTTCTTAGTTCTTGTCCTTGGGTCAAACTTTTTGTTCCATGTTCTTGTGCTTGGGGGGAGGTCTTGCATGTTCTTTTGGAAAAGGCAGGGTCTTTGCCCTATTTTGAAGTTTCTTGGTTCAATTTCTTGTGCCTCTAAGCAAAGCTTGCTAGTGGGTTTTAAGTTTTGCAAGGGTCTCAATAGTGGTCCCACGTTTCTGATTTTGGAGATGGTTGTTTTGGACATGGGAGCTATTTTTGAAGCTCTTTATGAAAATATGTACATGTTGCATGAGGATGTCTTCTTAGTCCTCATTGCTGGAAGGGGTCTCCTTTTGTTGTTTATTGTGGATATGGTTGTTTTGACTTTTGATGGTGTTGTCCTTGAATTTTTTTTGGACAGGATGACCTTTATTAGGTTTCCTTTTCTATTTGTGGATGGGTTGGTTTGGATTGGTAAGGGCACTGAAGACTCCCTAACTTATATTTTAGTTCAGTTGGGGCATCATTCCCTTAACATATTAGATTATTTGTCTGAGTTATTCAATGGTTTGATGACAATCTTCAAGTGTGCCGAGATATCTAAGGTTTTGGGCCTACTGTTCTTGGTTTTCCTTTTGTCTATGTTCTTTAAAAATGACTTGGTACTTCTTCTCATGGTTGTGAAGTGTATTATGATGGTTGTGATGCTCCAAATGTTCATTTTGATGGCTCGAGGAAGTCTATTTCCTCAAATCTTGGTTGAGGTGCTTTCATTATCCTCCTTCATGTACTAGTTGTTTGGGATGCCAAGGGGTGAGGTGACAAATTTCTCTACTAGTGTGTCAACTTCTTGTTTGGTTCTACAGTTGAGGTCTCCTATGGAGGTGGAGACTGCTCCCTTAGAGGTGGAGCCCTCTCATATTAAGGAAAAGTTGGTGGTTGTAGTCATGATGGGAAGCTCCCTTCTCTTTTGTTGGTTCCTTTTGAGGTGGAGCCTATATGTGCAAGAGATTGGTGACACTAGTGGTTATGGTTCTCACTTCATCCTCTCTTTAAGAAGGGAGCTCTCTCCTATAGAGGTGGAGTCTGAGTTGGTCCTATGCTTGAGGTGGTGCTTTAGGTTGGATTTTTCTTCTTAGGGTTTTTTGGGCTCTCTCACTCCTCTTTTTTGGTGGGGAGTTTGATTTTGCTATATTTTCTTATTAATAGGGGCTGGTGTTTTACAAGTTTCATTGTTTGGATGGTACTTCTATTGGGTTACACTCTCTCCTATAGAGGTGGAGAGGCCAGTGGGTTGATGGGGTCTCTCTACTTCATCAATGCTATTGGTGCTTTTGGTTCAAAATTGGATTCTCAAAGTAACTGGCTAGATGTGGGATGGTCCTATCAAGGAGCTCTAAACTTGCTTGTATGGGTTTGAAGTACAGTTTATCTTACCCACCTTTGGGGTGGTTACTATTTTAGGATGATGTTCTGTTAGCTTGGAGGGTGGCCTATTGGCCTTTTTTGCTAGATGTTAGGCTTGGTTCAAAAATACTCTTGCTCTGGTTATATGGCTGCTATGAAACTATCAGTGCTTAGATTTATTGTCTTGGACTGCTATTTCATGATAGCTATGTTATGGTTTTGTACCTGTTGGCCTTTGGTTAATCTCATAAATGTTCTACGTACTATTCTATGGATTAATATGGGGATTTTTTTTTTTATTATGCTTTAAATGGTTCTATGGTTGTAATTTTGGGTACTTGGCCTACGCGCCATTTTTGGCTCTAGTTGAGTTTGTTTGTTGTTGTTTTTTTATAGTGGCTAGTGTTGTTTTTCCCAACTTATTTCTATTTTTGCTTTTTTGGCTTTGTAACCATGAAATTAGGGCCCTTTCCCTGCTTACTTAATCAAAAACATGCTTTACAATCACTTTAGCTAATATTATCTCAAATAATTCACTTTGACACCCACCAAATATCTTCAACAAGTAGGACTCATGTTAATATCCGAAGTTTATCACATTACCTTTCCTTTATTTTTCACAATGAGACTCACATCCATAGTGTTTGAAGAGTGCTTTGATACCAATATAACAACTACCAAATTATAACCTCAAAATTTCTTAACATTTAACAAAATAAATAACTCATATATATATTTTAATGTATGGAGATAAATTCATAATAAATTCTATTAGTTTCTATATATTAAATGCTTAATAATTACATCCAGGCCCTCTCCAACAACACAAGTAAATCATGAATATAATAGCCAATAATATATTGGATCACAACTACAACCCATCAAAAAACCATGATATACAAATATCATTCTATTAATAAGTTAAACTCAATAATTCCTCATTACTCATATGGATAAGAGTATCATGACCATCAAAGCATTGTAATCTTCAATATACAAAGGAAACATGCCAATTCATGAAATATATAATAGTGATTCAAATACAATAATTTAAACTCCAAGATAAATACTCACCAACTAAAAATAACTCCTTATAAGCTCTTCTTATGTATGGGGAAGGTAATTGAACCCACACATTGAAGAAATAACTTTCCTACCCAACTATCATCTTGACTCAAAGTGTATGAAATAGATAATCCATGTAATTATGAAGTAAAAAATGTAATACACATTATATTTATATAGAGATAATTTAGATTCAACTATATATATATATATTTAGTTTAAAATATCTCTACATAAATCTTCATTGATAGTGGAAAAATTATGTTAATGATTATCTTATTAATTATTTTTAGTTCTATTCATATACATAGATCCATAATAAAAATTTAAACACACAAATTATTCTATTATAGATTCATAAAATTTCTATATCATAAAATACATACAGATACATCATATTCATAATTCAAGATGTTACAACTATTATAAAGACATATATTCTATTAATTTTTTTTTATAAAAATACATAAAAGAATATCCAATGCACATGTAACCACTCAAAATTAATTATAACCATCCAATACCATATGCAAAACCTTTTACTGAGTAAGAATCACATCCCACACCATGAGAAAACTCACCATTTGATGTAATATATTAATAAATAAAAACAACTGAATGAAAAATAATGCACACCCCATAGTGTATTTATTCCTAATACTTTAGCACAATCCTTATCTTTTCCAAATTAAACTATCTTACAATAAAGATAAAGCTCAATAACACACACAATCTCAATAAAAATAAAGCCTCTATGTCAATATAAAAAAGCAACACCCAATCAAGAAAATGACAATAAGAATAAGAAAATAATCATAAGATATATAGAATATGACACAACACAAAAGTAAAAATGGTGAAGCCTCGATATTTACATTTATCAAGACCACAATACACCATTCCTAGATGTATCCCAAACACACTAAGATTTATTTCTCGAATATGTAGTGTGGCTAGGTATTGACTATCTCACATAAGAAAGAAAATTATATCACCCATAGGGCATGCTACCTCAATAGGTTGTAATAGTATGCATACTAAAAAAATAGGCTAAATACATAAAAACTTATGAACCTTCTACTAGTGAGAGTATGCTAATATATTTTTTGGAAAAGAGTCTAAAAATTGATATAATAGTAGACTATTTTAAGGGGGTGACCTATAACAATTAGAAATAATAATATAAATTCAATATAAGAAATTATGATTATTTGGGAGAGTCAAGTTTTTCTTATTTATGACATAACTATGTAAGGACACAATCTGTCATCTTAACTAAGTCATCTTATGAGAATACATAAAATTAATAAATGAAAACTTTATAATTAAGCACACCAAAAGTAATTAAGATGATAATATTTAGGAAAATAGAACATTAGGAGTATAACATGCCCATACCCTTAAGAAATTTTTTTTACTCAAAACTAGAAAATTTGGATGCTTTTATATGACTTTTTTATCTTTCCATGTTCCATCTTTAGTTGGCATATTCTTCCATTTTATTAGTAATTCATAGCTGGCTATATTTCACAACTACTTCCCTCATTTGTCAATAACTATCTCAAGTTCTAAAATAAACTTTCCTTCTTCATCTAACCCAAGAAATGATAATTGGATTGGAATATTGCAATAACATTCTTTAAACAAGAAACATTGAATATGTGAATAATTTTGAAAAAGAGCGGAAGTTCCAAATTATAAGATACACTTCATATTTTATAAATGACCTTATAAGGACCATATAATTTGGGTGTAAACTTGATGTTATTACTTTTCTTAAGTCGTAATGATTTATAAGTCTATAATAGAAGGAATATAAAATACCCCTGCTCAAAATTCCTCTCATTATGTTTTTTATCTACTTGTTCCATCCTATTTTGAGCCATAATACAATTCTCCTTAAGGATTTGTAGTATTTCTTGTTTATGTTGAATGTGATACCGTATTGCATGAGATTTAGGATGAGATTATAAATATGAAGTATATGATGGTGATTAGCCATAAATATGTTCAAATATAGTAATCTTTGTTGATGTGTGAAATGATTTATTATACCATCACTTTTCTAGTAAAATTCATTTTAGACCATTGTGCTTATTCATTAGAGGAAAAAAATATACATATCCTTCCAAGAATTCATTCAAAAAATTTATTTGGTCATTTTATTGAGGATGGTGAGATGAATCATGTGCTATTTTTGTTCCCCACACTGCAAATACTTTTATCCAAAATATTCTATTGAAGAAAGGGTCACAATTACTCACAATGATTTTGGGAATGCTATGACTTTTTTATATATTTTCCTTGAATACTTATATTGTATTAAAAATATATGAGAGATATTATATAAATATGCACAATTAGGGAGTATTTCAACATTCCCAAAATCACATCAAAGTTGTTTGACTTTGGAAACCCAAGAACCAAACCCTTTGACACTTCCTCCCAACATCATGCTAGAATTCCTAAAGGTTGTAAGAGGCCTAGAATATTTTCTACTTGAACTTTATTTTCTTGGCATCACCAAAAATTCAACCACCATTTTATTTATACCCCCTTTTCTTTATATGGTGATAGGTATTTAAAATCCTTGAATTTTGTCCAATTGGTGAGACATTCATTTGAGATAATATGATATATTTCAATTGATATATTTTTTATATAAAATGAGTCTATACCTTTGTACCATAAGTAATATCCTTTAAAAATAGACTAGTCTAAAGAAGATGGATCATGTTAAAGTAGTCAAATGGATTTCTTCATTAGATAGTCATATTTTGACTCTTCTCATGCAACTTCTACCCATTCAGGTTGTAATAAATAAATTAAACAATTTTTTTATTTGATGCAAGAGCATCTAGTGGTGTAAGGGCAATCTTACATCACCCAAAAATAGTTAAATTTCAATTTTCTCAGTTGTTAGATGTTTTTACATTTTTGGATACCCTTTTTGTCATAATGAAATTCCCAATTTATGGTTTTTATTTTCTATTCCCGGGTTGAAAGATATTGTAGTTTTAGTTTCCCAGATTTGCACTTGAAAATCTTCTGAGTTAGATTTGAGGCACTTAAGGTTCCCAGAATGGCCCCAAAACTTGCCAAAATTGGCATAGTAATTTTGAGTGCGTTATTGACTTCGAGACCTTTCCAACGGTTCAAACGGTTCACGAATCGGAGTCCCGGATCAAAAGTTATGGCCGGAAGTTGGCGCACTTTCTGGAAGATACAATTGCAAATGTTCTTTTGAAATTTGAACTTCAAGTTGTAATTTTTCTGCCTAAACTCAAATTTGAATGTTGTTTTGGCTCCAAACTAAAGAGGAGCTCTATTTATGGGCGGACTTCTAATTTTTGGGTAACTTTTTGGGGACAAGCTCGCATATTGCGAAAGGGTGATTCTATAGCTTTCTGTAACTTGCATGTGTTGTAGAACTTGGGGATTTGAGATTCTTTGCATGTAAGAAGCTCCATTTTCTGAATAGTAAAATTATTCTCTTGTTTGTGGGTTATTTTCTAAGTCTCGGACTGCGCCCTCATCATTATTCCTATACTTCCTATCAAGAAAGGGTATCAAATACAATATTATCCTTTCCTTTTAAAAAAAAAAAATTAAAATTAATACACTAACATCTTGGTAACCAAATTTTGTTGCTCCTCTAAAGATATTTGTTTCTCCAAAAAAAATTTAGGCTCTTGTGATCTTTTCTTTTAAATACCATACCAATAGATATTGACGTCATTATTTGAATACATGAATGATAGATAACATTTATTTCCCTTTTGTGGGCCTTACCAAGTTCTTTTCTTATAATTGTTCTCTAAAATCTAAGAGAAACCCTTCTTGCATCAATACTACCCCAATTCTATGTTTGGAAGTATCACTTTCTACCATGAATATTGTTGATGGTCAATGTAACAAAACAATGTTAGATAGAATATCTCTACTCTATTTCTCCTGAAAAATATAAGCAACCTAAAGCTACCTATCTTCCAAGGTCTTTGTAGTTGGTTCTCAACTGTGCTGATGTTGTTCAGTGGCCTATGCAACTATAATGTTCAAGGGGTCTGCTGGTAAAAGGATACAAATTGCATAGTACAAATTTATCTAATGTTTGGGGGTGTAAATAAATATCAAAAGATAAAATAGATCTCAGGACAACAAACATAAATGTAGATTTCCTTCAATTTATACATACAAACTTCATAATGAGCATTCCTTCAAACTACTAAACCATAAAATGATACAATCTATGGAACAATCCATACCATTTTATTCATTCATAGTGAAAATTTAAGACATACAAATCATTCACCATTCATAAACTTCAAAATCAATAAGAACACATGTCATCAAATCATCATTAAAATTTATAGATCAATAAACACCAAGAAACCTCATTCATAGATGATTCAATGGAAACAGTCTCAGATTCAGAATATTCTATTGACTTTCATCAAATAAGAAACACTTATGCACAACATTCACTAGCATACAAATGACTATTGTTCATTGACATCACCATTAAAATTTAAACTTGGATATAACATGAATTGTATTGAAAATTGTAAATATGTCTAAGTGTCTTTTGCATAAAGTTGTTAAAAGTTTTTGAAAATATGTAAAATTCTCCTAACTTTCTCCTTAGGAAGCCAATCTCTCTTCAATTAGCTGACCTTTACAACATGGAGAGAAAAACTACATATAGACAAGTCCTAACACCAATTTCTCTAATTAGAAATTGAGATCCACAAATTTAGGGAACAACTAGAACTGTATAAAATGACTGCCCATCATGATCTTTAGTTCAATTTCTAATGACTATGTATCAAAATATAATGCACAAAGAGGAGGTCGAACTGTTGGGAGACCTTTAGTTGAACTTGTGTTATGATCCTGAAAAATAGGGAGAGTTGTCCAGCTGGCCGTATCAACTAATGCTTCATTCAAAAAGGATTTTTCATGGACACCTCACTCTTCTATCTTGTGTTCAAGTAAGTACTCATCATAGCTATCTAACACTTGTCTGAGCATGTCCACATCTGACCCATCTACCCAACAGTCCTCAAAATTTATTCTTCTTAACTCAGTAGAGGTGAATTTCTGCATATCACCCAACTTAGTAAGCTTCTTCCTAGCAATCTTTATTACCTCTGCGATTTCCATGAACCTATCAATTAATAAGTCATCACCATCATCTCCCTTATGTATTTCCTCTTGAAATATATTATCCAATTTTTTTCTTAATTCATCAAGAGGGAAACCATCCTTGACAGGGACATCTTCATTCACCTTCATAGCTATGATTGCTTGCAACTCCAAAATTTGATCTGTCAAATCCTTGACAACTTGTTGTACCTCATTTCTATGGGAAAAAATAAAAGTGTTGAATCTGATAATGTTGATAGTATTATCAATAAAATATTCATTACCTTCTTCAAGGATAGATTTTTCCAAGAGTGTTTGTTGAGACAGTTTATCAATTTCCTTCAACTTCCTTACATGCTCTTTGTATTCTTCTTCTTGCTTCCAAAGGTCCTCAACATATGTATTCATATCATTGGATGATTCCAATGCTTCTTTATGAACCTTGTGGGCTTCAACAAGTATTTCCTCCACCTCTTGGTTCAACCTATCCATCCATCTATCTAGCATCTTTACCTTGCTTCTCACCTCAACAAGGTCATCAGCTTGTTTCTTGCTTGAAAAAATTGGTGTTTATGGAGCAGTAGATTGTATAGAAACAGGAGAAGATAGGTCCTTTAAGAACCTATGCAATTGATCTAATTGAAACTTGAGCTCATCCTTCATTTTCTTGTCCTTTACCATTCTTAACTTGGTAGAAGATGCCATAATATCAATCAAGTCCATCTGGTGGTTTCTTGTAGGCCTTCCTAAGTTTACAATTCCCAGTTGATAATCGGTCAACTGCATCTTTGTTATGTCCTTGTCCACTACAGGAATAGCACATTCAGCCACAATCTCTCCAACATCTGTCAGCTTGGTGGAGTGAAGGAATCTATCCTTTTTCTTGGTCCTTTCCTTCTCAATCTCTTTCATCATATCATCCTAGTTTAGGGGCTGGGGCTGGACTATTTGTTTCTTTTCTAGGTTAAGCTTCAACCATGTTGGGGAAACAAGAGGAGTAACCACTTGTTGTGAAGAAACAATGGTAGAAGAGAGAGGTTGCAAAATTGTTACCTTAGGTTGGGAATCAACCTCTTGCTGCTCCTTTCCTGCCATTTCCTCTGCAATCCTATCAGCTTCAGCTTTGTCTCTTTCCTCCTCAAATCTCCTCTACTCCAACATGTCATCTCTTTGTTTTTCTAACTTTTTAACTCTATCCCACATTTTGGAAACTTCTTGCTCCTGTTTGGCCTGTTCTTCTGCTTCCAACTTCTTTAGCAAGATCTCCTTTTCATCCTTTTTCCCTTGAGCCTCCTTTGTAGCCTTGGCCTTGGCCTCAAGGTATTCCTTCTCTCTCTTCTGTCGAGCCTTCTCTTCCTCAAGGTCATGGATATTTTGTAGGAGAGCCAACTTCTCCCTCTATGCATTGGCTTTCAACTCACTTTATTTTTTATACTACAGGAGGTCTTCCTTTTCCTTATGCTACCTTGCAAGCTCTTCAATTTTGGCTATGGCTTCAGCCTCTTGTTGCTTTGCAAGTGTCTCAGCTTGTGCTTTGGCATCAGCCTCTTTCTTGGAATCCTCAAACAATTTCCACTGATCCTCTACAGTCAAAACATTATCGGTTCTAGTATCTTGAATTTCCTCAGTAGTTGTGGTCATAAGAGGCTCATGGTCAGATTGTGTAGCCTTTGAATCAGTGTCAATGTCATGAATCTTGACCTCTTTTTGTTTGTCCTTTTCAGCCTGCTCATGAAAACTACCTGTAGGTACCTCCCTAGTGGATTCCTCTTGGAGGGAAGGTTGAGATGAAGCTCCCTCTCCAGTTGTTGTAGCTTCTACTCCTTGTGATTCATAAATTTCTTGAGTGGGCATTCCTAGGACTGCATCTCCTCCAGAGCTAGGAGGAAAGTACTCCAACTGTTCCTTAGGAGTTGTCCTCCTCTTTGTTCTTTTGTATCCTTGGGTGCCTGTTGCTTTCCTCTTCTTTGAAGATTGAGCTTCTGGCTCCTTGATCCTCATGACCACCCTTTGAATACTTCTATCCATTACTATCTTGGAAAGTTGTTTTATGTCAATGAATTCTTCCTCATCCCAATTTATTGGGTCCAAACTTTTGGTTCCAATATTTTTAGCTTCATACCTGGGGTCTAAAACCACACCATCATCTGATAGTGTATCATGAATATCTTCTTTCACCCAATATTCAATCATCTGTGGGATGGTAAACCTTTCATAATTTCTTTTCCTCACATCATAATCATCTTGCATATCAATCCAAAAATTTTCCAATAAGTTAAAATGTTTCTAAACTATGGTGGGAGCTATACCATTCATCTTGTGCTCTGGGTCAAAATGGTGGCAGGCTGTATACAATCCCAACTTCATATAAGTCATTTCTTCACATACTACTTTTGCAGCCAAATTGTGGGCACAATAGTATTCTCCCAATTTCATGGGGAATTTGTGGCATCCAGGCTTGTGTTTGTTGGAAAATTTTGCATTAACCCCTAGAGCCTAATAAATGAATTCCATAAGTACAATCCTATCACTGCAGCATCTTGGAAGTTGATGAGGATGTCCATCAAATCCTTCCAATCTAAAATAGGAGAACTTTAGGTATTGGATGTACCAATGTCCCCATTCAGCAATGAAAGCCATGGCCTCCCTACTCATTTTGAATCCAGCATCCCCTGTCAACTGGTTGATGATGACATATAGGAAAGCATCATTGACCCTTTTGTAGTGTAGCTCTGAAGTTTGCAGGGTTAGTTGATCATAGTGTTCCCATGCCTTTTTTTGTCCAAGAGCCTCTCCTAATGTACCTACTGCATTTAATCCAGTGAATATTCCCCTCCTTGCAACTGAATATATGACATAAGAAGTCATGAAGAAGGTTTTGGTTTGCCCCACATTGAGAATTTGGTTATGCAAGCTATCTGATAAAATCATACCCCAATCAAATTGTTGCCTACCATCTAGAATGGTTTGAATGAATGGAAAAATCCATTCCTTGAAGTATGTTGATTCCTTCTTTCCAAATACCCTGGAAAGCATCAAGATTAGATTGTTTATCTCCTTCTTGAAGTCTCCCCTCTTGGGTTGTTGAAGAACCTTGGTGAGGGACTTATTCTCAGTTCTCAACCATTTCTTGTTCATGTGGGACCTATTGGATTCCTTGTCCTTGTTAAACAACTCCAATGCTTCTGCTTCAGTCAATTGTTTGGGGTTCTTTGGGTTAGGTGCATTAAACATGAACCTCATCATCTTTTGGGATAGATCAACGATCACATTCCCTTGGAGGTCTGTACATTGTCTTGATAAAGGGTTGTATGCCCCTACTGCTATGAGTATGAGCTATGGGAAATGGACTGATAAGGGGAAAAGTGTAACATGTGCCAGCCCAAATTGGGCTATTCTCTTAGTCCTTCGACTCACATCCTCACAGTTGAATGGGCCTAGATTGGTGTGTATTATGTCGAACCACTCTGAATCCAACTTGCTAGCTATGAGAGTAGCATCTTGTTGTTTGTATCTCAAGGTGTAAGACAACCGCTCCACCTTTATCTTCTTGGGTTTTTCTCCCTTAGAGCTTTTTGCAACTTTCCTTTCTCTTTGTGAAACTTCCTTTGATGATCCTAACATTATTTATTCCTATAAGACAAGCTTGGATTAGACCAATAGAAGGTATGAAAATAATTATTACAAGTGTTATGCTTTCACACTTCTCTATTCCTCCCTAGGAAACCTTCCATACTTAGTGAAATTTCAAACCTACTGAGATTGGGACTGGGAGAAAATCAGGAACCAAAGAGGTGAAACAAATAACACTATTGTAACTGGGACCAAGACCGGAACCGAAATTGAAACTGAAACTTTCAAAGTTTCAATCCCCTATAACGTTTGATGACCTAACCCCACCTAATTGGCGGAATTGGGTTCGCGATTGGAATTAGAACCATTGGAGGCAGACTCGTTTCCAAAACTGAACTCTCATTAGAAATTTCAATGAATGAGTTTGGTTCCAGCTTCGGTTCTGTCATGTATCATAGAGTTGTCCAGATCATCTCCGCATGCCGACACCATTCAGACATGAGTCAAAAATGACTCGGGGGAGGCAACAATCAAGCTCGACTCTGCCCAAACCAACGTGATCGGATTGAGCAAGCTAGGGAAACTTTGTGAAAAGGGTGCAAAATGTAAACCCTAACTCATATGGCCTGTCGACTTACACCAAAACTAGGGCATCAAAAACCCAATGACCAAAACCAGTAAGATCAACAAAAATAGGATCAGAGGGGTTTGAGAAAAGATCCGAAGCAACACTAAGGCACCAAAACCCCTCAAAAGAAAATCCCTAATCGAAACTAGGGCACAGTGGAGCAAAAACACCATCAAAAATGGTGAAAGCGATAGGATACAAACAAAAATGATAGAGGATGCAAACAAACAAACAGAAAATAGAAGGAAAATGGAAAGAAAACCTAGAAAGACAAAAGAAACACCAACAACAAGAAAGAAGCAAGTGAAGGTTCACGAGAGAAATCTTGCGAAGGCGTGAAGAACAATAGGGTGAACAAAATGAGCAGGAAAACACAAATGAAATAGGAGAAAAAGACCTACCTCAAAATACTACTAGAAATGTTGAAATGTGACAAGGATCCGCTCATACACTTTTTCCTGCAACCAAATCACGCTCCTCCTCACATTCTCTCGGCTCTTTGTTCATTAAAATGCTTTAAGTAAGTGTAATGAGCCAAATAACCTTGATTAAGGTTTTAAAAACCATTTCACACGTGTGAGGAGGGTGTAATTAATTCCATTTAATGCAGTTGGTCAGGGGTGGAATCAGAGTGAAAATAAGTACACATCCATCGTGTACATCGGAGGTAAAATGAGAGCGGATGCAGAGTCAAGATAGAACTAGGAACTTTGTCAAAATTCCATACTTCATTTCAGGTTTGGATCTAGTCCCGCGGTAGGGAAAGGATGAAAAAAGGGGTGGGGCAGAATCAAAATTAAATCCGGATCCAAAACTTTTACAAAGTTCTGGGTTCAATTCCAACTCTGGTTTTTCTCCTGACAAAGGGAAATAAAACCAAGAGAAAAAGAAAAGAACAAAGGGAAACAGGACTGGGGAAAAATCCCATCCCAAAACATAATACAAAATGAGACAAAACACAAAATAGACAAAAGGGAGCGGGATCAGAATGAAACCCAGACTCAAAACTTTTGCAAAGTTCCTGGTTCAATTTCAGTTTTGGTTTCGGTTCCGCAAAAGGAAAAGAAATGCAAAGGGGAAGAAATAAAAGAAAACCCAAGGGAGAAAAAAATCCCAAGAGCCCAAGAAAAACAAGACAACAAAGAAAACAACAAGGTAAGAGATGAGGCTGGGACTGAAACAAAAACCGGACCAGGAACTTTGCAAAAGTTCCAAGTTCAGTTTTGGCCCGCATTCCAAACCTGTGAACACAAAGAAGCAAAGACTTAGGAGGAAAAAGAACAACTCCTAAGACCCAAACAAGAACACCAAGGACAAAGAAACACAAGGGGGACCCATTTTGATCAAAAAAAAAAATGGGGTGGTTATGCAAAGCATAACAAATATCTTAGTGAAATTTGGGGTAGCTAACATATGAATGGTAGTAAGAGCTTCTTTCAATCATTGATATTCTTGGGTAACTAGCTATAACCATGAGAATATTATTACTTCAATAATATTAGTAAGGGTGATAGTATATGAGATTATTTTCAAATAAGTATTCTAAAATATTTCATTAGACCCAAATACCATCTCAAAATTATAATTTTTTTAGGATTTAGCCACCCTTTTACTATTGCAATCTTCATATATGCTATACCTTAACACTTCCTGTGACATTACATGTCCTAATTATTTAATCTCTTTCACCCCAAATACATATTTGATTTTTTTTTTCACAAAGAGTTGATTGTTAGTGTAATTAATATTTAATTACACTTGCATAAGTTTACTTAGGCACATTAATAATTAATTATTTATTAATTATTAAGTGTGCACACTAGGGTTTTCCTTTTAGGGTTTCCTTTAGGGTTATGCATATCTTGTTTTTATAAAGAAAATAATCTCATGTAATTATGAATTCCTGAATAATATTATTTGCACATCTTTATGCAAAGCTCTGCTTTTATTTGCTTTTCTCTTATGTGGAAGTTTTTTTGGTTTGCATGTCATTTTTTGCATTCTATTTTGGGGAGGAGTTTTGTTCCCACGTGGTTTTCTCCTTTACCTTGTTTGATTTAGTTTGCATTGCATTTGTACATGGGTACCTAATTAGGCCTTGTTGTTGAGACCCATCTTTTCTTTCATGCACCTTTTTCTTAGTGTTTTAACTACCCCCTAAGTTCATCTTAAGGGGGGGTGTTAGAGTAATAAGGTATCTCGTAGGCGATAGGACCGGGGGCTAGGTAAACAGGGGTTGTGGTGGGTAAGAGCCAGCGGCCGGGAAAAGAATCGACCGGTAGTCAGATGAAGAGCAGTCAATGACAGTTGGGAGATCGATGGGTGGTGGAGCAGTGCCGGCGATGGCCAAAGAATGTTGATGTGACCGGTCGACCAAAGGGTCGACACCAGTAGAGGTACGATGGTACCCAAAAGTTGCATGCCCATGGATTTTTAAAAAACTCAAACCCCCAAATAAATTCAAATGCCACCATTCAATTTTAATGAAGCCCCATACAAATAATAAAATGCCCAATAGAAAATATTTTGCAAATTTTTTTTGAAGTTTTTTGCAAATAGAAAAATAAATTGTACCTTGTACCTGGGTAGGTCGTACGACCACCCAGGTAAAAAAAAATTTCCTCACGAATAGCCAACGCTGAATATAGGTGTATTATATGTCAATTTTTGTCTCTTGAATGCTCTGGATCTTATGTCGAGGTCTGATCTACCTGAAAATGCACCAGAAGCTTCGCAACTCCTAGATCTGGAAAATCTTCAAACCCTCATAACTCTGGCATAAAATGTTGGATTTAGGCAAAACAAAAGCCGATCTTGACTTTTTCGACAACCTTGGACTCGAAAATGAGCTCATATTTCCTCCAACATGCTCCAAAAGTGACCATGCAAGAGCACCCAAATAGAGAGACAATCTCAAGGTATGAAACCCTCAAGGAACCTTGAACAAAATCTGCATTGAATCTCTCCAAAAATCTAAGGGGTTGCATATCAAGGCTTTAATTTTTTGAAAGCTCTAGGGGTAGCTAATTTTTCATAGCATTTTGGGCACAAATGGAGGTCACCATTGCATTCGCAGTAGCCAAAAACCCTAAGATCGCCTTTCATTTCATTGATTTTGGAGAAGTTGGTCTGGAAGGAAAATTATTTTTGCTAAGGAGGCCGTATGGCCTCCCCAGCATGCTTCCCAATGCACAAAAAATGATTTTTTTATTTAAAAAGTTGATTCTTTGGGTTTCATGCCAGCACTCATAGTATAAAAGAGATCCACTGCCCGATGCCCACCGGTCTGCCACCGTTGTTCATCTTCACCACCGCTGTCCATCTTCACCGCCGCTTCGCCGCCAGGTGACTTTAGCCCCCGCAGGCCCCTCTATAGCTCCGCCCTAGTCACATGGAGGACCAGGGGCCCTCCATCTAGCCCCTGCAGGCTCGCAGACTCTAGGCTATGGTCTTATGGGGGACCGGGCGCTATGCGCCCAGCCCCACCCCGCCAACACCAATCATATGGAGGAATGAGAGTTTTGTTGAATCCCTAGCCCACCAGCCTCTAGTTGTGCATAGGACCAAGGGCCAAAATTTTTTTAGCCCCCTGGGGGCCCTATAGGCCAGATTGGGCTTCCAGGAGCAGTTTTCATCAAAACGAGCATAACTTTTTCCCACGATATCAAAATCGGGAAAACGAGATACTGTTGGAAAGCTGATTTCGAGAACTATCTTGTGGTGCAATTTATTTTTTAGTATTTTTCTGTTTAGATAAATTTATTTATGTTTGAAGTTATATGTTCATTTATGGCTTTCGAGCTCATAACGTTTTGCCACGATCTCTGATTTTCGCCTTCTTTGTGGCATTGGAAAGGTATTGAGGAGCTCTATGTTGTTGTCCATGCACTTTTTTCGATAACTATCTCAAGTTGATCGGTATTCCAGATTTGTCCTGATGGGTGTTTTGGAGATTATTTGGATGTTTTGGCAATTGGGAGGGTGAAACTTGAATATTTTTACTTCATTTCAGTATCACATCATTTTATTTTCTATTTATGCATCTTTGCATTCTCTCCTTTTGCAATCATTGGGTATTGTAATAAATGAACTGATATAAAGTTCCATCAAGGGGGTTTCTTGCATAATAATCTGATTAGAGTGTGCATGCACTTTCATCCTCATCTTGATTTGTTGACAACTCACATGGGTTATATCTGGTTTATTAGTTTCTTTTGGCCACATCTTTCTCTTGCTTGACACATATCAAATTCACATCATTTCACACTTCAGATTGGGAGTTTATGGTTATTGATCCACATTGGTTCAGATCTATCTCAGTTTGAGGGCCATGTTTTTATGGTTAATGTTCTAGAGTCTTTATGGTACTTGTTCCCATGGAAGAGTTTTAGTCTCAGTTTGGCATTGGCATCGAGATACACGGTTTCTAAATTTTGTCATCATTTTATCTATTGTTGCTTCACGGATTCCAAGGTTGTTCCAGTTTGTGATTTTTTTAGTGTTCCATGGCATCGGGTCTGCTATTGGATTATTATGATTCTTCCTGAGTCCTTCAGTGACTCTCATTTGGTTTGTTGTAAATATAAGTATCTTTCCTTGCTTATCAGATTGCAGTTCCAGTGTTACTCCATAGTGTTCTTATAGTGCTTCTTTGCAACAGTCATCTCATTATAGGGGGTTTTGTCCCACTGGGTTTTTCTTCTCTACCTCATTATTGCATTTGTACATGGGTACCTGATCAGGCCTTGTTGTCAGGAGCCATTCATGCTTTCTTGCATTCATCTTAGTTTTAGGTGCATGCTTTTTTAGTCTCCCTAAGTTGCACTTATGGGGGGTGTTAGTGTAATTAATATTAAATTACACTTGAATAAGTTTACTTAGGCACATTAATAATTAATTATTTATTAATTATTAAGTTTGCACACTAGGGTTTTCCTTTTAGGGTTTCCTTTAGGGTTATGTATATCTTGCTTTTATAAAGAAAATCATCTCATGTAATTATGAATTCCTGAGTAATATTATTTGCACATCTTTATGCAAAGCTCTGCTTTTATTTTCTTTTCTCTTATGTGGAAGTTTTTTTGGTTTGCATGTCTGATCTTGGTTTCTAATATTGATTATATTATAATACGTGTATATCTTATTTACATGTTACAAATGCTCTTCCCATGTTTTATTATAGATGAAGATGTCATGAAAGAATACCAACATTTTTTTTGATGAAATGGGTAAAATACTTAATTCATGAAGCTTTAAAAAGTTGATGGGGCATTAGTGAGACCAAATGACATAACTAGGAATTCATAATGAACATCGTGTTTTATAAATTCAATATTATGCGCATCCTCCCCCTTTACTAAATTTTGATAATAACTTGAATGCAAATCTAATAATGATATTTTTATCAAGATTAAATTGTATAGTTTTAGAATAAAACTCATTGACCCATATTTCACAATAGTGGTTTACATGAACCCATCTCTAATGAGAATGAATTTTCCACTTAGTAATCATTACATCTAGGTGATTCTCATAGGAGTGTAATATTTAGACTTCCTATGAGGTCACCTATCCTAGTACTACTATAACCCAATTATGCTTAACCATAGAGTTTCCACAAGTATCAAGCCCACTTAACTTGCTAATCCATTTGAAAAAAATTCATCAAGTGTTGTGCCTCATAAAAAATATTATGAATCATATTTAGCTCATAATTGATAAGTAGGAGGAATTTTTGTTGTTTGTGAAATTATGATATTTTTAGTCAAATTCAACTACATATTTTTTTATTCAAGCTCATTGATCTATATTTCATAATTAGTGTTTCACATGAACCCATTTCTTATGAGAATGAATGGTACACTTAACAGTCATTATATTTAGGTGATCATAGGGTTGAAGCATTGGGACATTTAGGAGGTCAGGAATCCTAGTACAATTCCAACTCAATTACACTTAACCATGGATTTTACCCCACTATCAATCTCCCTTATCTTGCCACCACATTGATAAAACCTTTAGAAAGTATTGTACCTTATTAATATTCATTATATAGCCCCTTTAACTTAGAAATTAGTAGGAGTTGTTTTCATAGTGTGTCAAAACCATTCATTCTCATGGGAGATTTTTTTGTGTGAACCACTACTAATGAAGCATGGGTCAATGATTTTGACTCAAAAAAAAATTTAATTGAATCTTGATAAACATATAATAATTTGAACACTATGAAAATAACTCCTACTTATCAATTGATGAGATAAAGGAGACTATATAATGAATTATTATAAGGTAAGAAAATTATTTATGTTTTTGAAAATTCATTCTCATGAGAAGTGGGTTCATGTGAAACACTACTCATGAAACATGGGTCAATGAGTTTGACTAAAAAACCACACAATTTAATCCTAATAAAAATATCATAATTTGATACACTATAAAAATGCCTCATAATTATTAATTGATGAGTGTATAAGAGCGAATTTTCACCCTATGTGCAATTCCCCTTTTTTCCTTTATCCACCTTAGAAAACCAAAGTCAGAGGCTTAATTCCACTTAAGCCCGCTAATGGCAGTCCACTTGGTGCCTATTTTGTGTGTCGGTGGAGGTGTTTCTGTGGGGGACGCCCACATGGTGCGTAGACGTCCCCATGACACCCTTACATCCCTGGAATATTCTTGCAGCTGAGTCAGCAAAGGAATTACTCTTCTCATTGGCAGTGAAGTTGTAACGCCTCCTTCAGCCGACTGACCCGAATAAGTCAATTTTCTTCCATTCATTCTTCATATTCACCCCTTCAACTTGCATTTCATCTTCTGGAAGAATGCTAAGAGACTCTTCATCACATCAAGCTGCCATTCTTGCACTCTCACATTCACTCTCAAGCTCACTTTCACTCACTCCAAGCATCCAAGCATTCCATTGCAGTAAAATCTCCACTCCGTCACTTCGGTAGAGCACGTTTGGGACCACACCATTGCAGTAGAGGCTTGAGTTCCTCTCATTTCTCCCCAAAGCAGGCTTGAGTTCTCTTGGTGGAGGTGGTAAGCTTCCCTCTCCTCTCCTCTATCACTTGGTTGAGTAGCATAGTACTATTTTGTAGTGCTTGTATTTTTGTTACTTCTTTATCTCATTTCCTTGGCTATCCGTGGAGGTGGAAACATCTAAATGAGGGTTTGATTGAGGTAGGCCCCTATATAGCCACCCAAAATTTTACCTCTTTCTGTGTGCAAGAGTACGTGCTCTCGGAGGATCAACTTGCGAACAAGTTCATTGGTGAGATTCTCCTCATTTTCATCACTCTTGATTATTTACTTTATAATATTAGAGAGTACTTTGTTTACTTTCTAGTTTCATTCGGGCCTTTTAGTTGAGTAGCTAGGCCGCTAGTCGTTTTGGTGAGTTAAACCTTGTCTCTGCATTTGTTTGACTATATGGACTACAACACACTTTCGAGATGCCAGCGTGCCGTGCTATCATCCAAAGTCTACGCTAACGTCCTTGGGCAAAGAGCTCCTTGAGGCATAGAATTTGACCTAAAAACTGACTCACCTAGCCCTGCATTGAAACTCAGGATTGCAGAGTGATTATAGGGCATCATAACCCTAAACAATACACTTAACTAAGGTAAGTTAGGGTAGCCTCTCACATCTTGACCCTTTGTGACCTGGGGTCTTGCACGTGGTGGTCCCCCTTTCTTACATTTTTGGTGAACCCAATGTGAACCAACATTTGTTCATCCATTGGTGTTAAAAACTTCCCTTGGATACTTCATGGTTGTTGTGACTTTGAGCATTGTGAAATTTTATGAGCATCACAACCTAGTCCACAAATTCTAGACATAACATGAGGAGAAGTGTATGACACCTCCCGATGGATAGGATGGAGGTCTCGCTTGGTCTTTCTATAGGTCTTTTCTTTAGTCCCGCTGTTAGTTTGGCCGTGCGGGAGCAGTTATCAAGGAATGAGATGGGATTCGCTGACAAAATCGATCATGTCCCCACTCCTCCTGCATCCCCCATGCCATCATCGATGGATGAGCATGAGGTCGTTTGGATCCCTACAGAATATGTGTCCACCCTTACAAAAGGGTTGGGTGACCTCGAAAACCATTTGGAAAGAAATATGAAGATGGCTAGAGCCACTCAGGTTGTTAGTGAGTTAAGACATATGATTAGTAAGGATCAAACATGCATCGAACTTCTAAGTAGTCTCTTCAGTATCGCCGAGGTGTGCACTCCTTCAACCAACTCTAGCTCTGTACGAGGAGTCACCTTCGAAGAGCATGAGGGACAATTAGGGGTATCAATGCCTCCCACTTCTGTCTACATGGCCGATGTGGTCCCTTCCATTAGTATCCCTTCCATCCCTAATCAATCAAAAAATTTCAAGGTGAGTAAGGTCCCGTTGGGCTTTAACTTTACCCCTTCTATCACCTCTGGTGGTGGAGGTTCTGGTGGAATAGGTAGTGGAGGATTTGGTAGTGGCAGTGGATTTGGTAGCGAAGGTGGTACTAGCGAAGGCAGTTCTAGTGGAGGTTGTGGTGGCGGCTCTAGTAGTGGCTCTGGCGGAAGTCACATGGGTGGTGGTTTTGGAGGTGGACTTGGCAGTGGTTCTAGAGGAGGTTCCTCTGGCCCTCTATCTTCTAATGACCCTATTCTGAATACTTTGCATTAGAACATGGGTAAGATGTAGCGCCAGTTAGTGAGCCTTTCCTAAGCCTCGGCCTAGCCTATCTTCTAGCCCTTCTTTCGACATAGCCCATTGTCAGTTGCCATCTTGAATAGTCCTTTCCCTCAAGGAATGGAGATCCCTAAATTTGAGAAGTTTGGTGGAAATGGAGATTTGTAGACGCATGTATCTACCTTTAACGCCATTTGCACTGTCTTCTTCCACCATGATGCCTTGATGGCTAAATTGTTCCCTCGATCTCTCAAGGACACAACACTCAAGTGGTATTGTTCCTTTCCTGACAATTCTATTTTCTCATTTGATCAACTTGTAAATCAATTCCTTAGACAATTCTAGGCAAACATCGGGCCAAAGATGACCTTTTCCGATCTCGTCCGATGTAAGCAAGGAGACAATGAAAAAATTATCGACTTCATAGCGCGTTACTAAGTGCTTCTCTCATAATTCTCATATCAGCTACTCAATTCAGACGTACAAAAGGTGTTCATAGGGAACTTACAAAGGCCTTGGCAAGAAAAGTTCACCCTTATGAAATACCCTTCTTTCATGCATTTGTGTGCAGCTTTACGAGAGTATTAGTAGACGGTTGCTCAGTTCAGGGGATCCTCCTCACACTCCCATTCTGAGGGAAAGTCCATTATGTCAATCTCTAGGAAAGGAAAAGCCATTGCGAGTAGCTACTATTGATGACAACAACCTCAAACACAACCAGAAATTTACAAAGTTGTCTGAATCTTATACTTTTATCTTGTAAAATTTGTTAAAGGATAAGATCATAACTTTTTCGACCCCTAAGCCTGTTAAGGAACCTTACCCTAATTGGTATAATTGGAGCACCTATTTTCAGTACCATTGTGTTAATGGAAATGATACCAACTATGTATGCAGTTGCATCATGAAATACAAGACTGCATTGAGGACGGTAGCATTAGTCTCGATGGGAATAAACAAAACGCTAACAAATCAGTGGTGAAAGAAAACAGTGAATTACAGATATACATGAACCTATTTCCATCACTCTCTGCTAACATGATTTTTGATCTGACTGATTTTGTTTCTTAGCCTGAGGCCTATGTAAACATGGTCATGGTGACTTCCACTATTCCATCCACACCTGGTTTTTTGGATGTTACATTTACTTCATAAGATTTACCCCTGAACAACAAACCTTTACCTCTCTACATTCCCACTCGTGTCAATGGTAACATCATAACAGGAGTCTTAATTGACCCCGCGAGCCACGTGAATGTTATTACTAATGAAACATTAGTATTGAATTCACTACAAAAATAAAAATACGAAGAAACAAAATCTGCGATTCATACACACGATGGTATGAGTCTCAAACCTTATAACTCGATCACTTTGTCTGTCCTAGTTGGACCTAGGACTATTGACATAGTCTTTGATGTTATTCAAAGTGAAGCTAGGAATTCCTTGGTTAGCCTCCATGAATGGGATCACATCCATTATTCATAAATGTTTGAAGTTTTCCCACAAGGGTGTGGTGCACGTAATGCATGATACCAGATATCAGCCTTTGGTATTTCATGGTGGATATTCATTGGACCACTTTTGGCCCTCCTCAGTTCGTCCACTTCCTCTAAGAATGGACCTACTTTACAAGAACTATGTGAAGTACAAAACTAAGGGCAAAGGGGAGCCAAAGCTGACCCTTCCTATGATAGGAAAGTCGGTTGCCTCCCCTTCCCCAAAAAGAGAAGGAGGAGTCCTCGTCGGCTCCCTCTCCTTCCCACAAAGGCAAAGAGAAGGCTATACCGTCTGCTCCCTCTTCCTCGAAGAAAGAGAATTCTATGATGGCTCCCTCTCCTTCTCACAAAAGTAAAGGAAAAAAACTTTCTCTGGGATAGCCTCATCCTCTCCTCTTTCTTGGGAAGAGTATTGGATGAGCAGACCCAGTGGTTACCCACTGAGTCTGATGATCCCTCCTTGGCGTAGACCCAAGATTAGGATCGTGGACCTCCCTAATGAATTTCCTGGACTGTGGTATTATTTGTAAGACAAAAAGAAAGGTTCTTGTAGAGAATTTGAATGTGGCCTCCTACTGCTCCTGCTCCTAAAGCAGTGAGCAAAAAGAGGTCCATTTCTGAGGCTCTCAAGTTGAATCCTCTTGTCGCTCCTTAGCCTACTTCCCCTGCTCCCGTACAAGAACCTATTCCTTCGATGGAAACAACTGTAGTGGGCATTCCTATGGTTGAGTAGGAACATCCTATCCCTTTGCAAGCTCTGGCTTCTAACTTCAAGAGTCGTAGGAATCGCCTTGGATGAGAACGCAAGCATCGTCAAAAGGATCTCTTGGTCGAATAGGCTGCCTTACAACAAAAGGAGGAAGAAATGACTACTCCTATTTCAGGACCTCTTGCAGCGTCTCCTTCCTCCCTTCCTTCTGTTCCTCTTCAACCTGGTTCATTCTTGGCTTCCATTGTGAGTGCTAATGCATCTAACCCTAAATGGGTACAGGTGTTTATTGCTCCTTCAGCGGAGCTTCCTTTGCTGATGTTCGTCCCAGATGTTCAGCTTTTCCCAAAGCTCATTGACATGGTTAATACTTCGGTCATGTCTGTTGCGGTTCTATCCTCCTCTTCTTCTACACCCCTAGCTTTGTCTGTAGGGAGTTCATCCCCTCCAACAAAGAAGGAGGTAGAGGTTGGTCCTTCTGGCAACGAAGGACGTAAGAGGAGTCCACCTTCCTTGCAAGGTGGCTCCGTGATGACTTGTTCTATTCTCATGATAGAATCAGTCCCGGTTTCCCCTGATCTTGTCACCGCTCTTGAATCGTTCGATGAATCTAGTAGTTAAAATTAGGCACAACCTACCTCGTTCGCTGAGAATAGACATGGTGCTCCTATGGGATGCATGTTTAACACCATGGATGAAGTCCTGGCCTTGTTGGCAATCATCATGAAATCGCTGACTTTAACTCCACGGGAGCTTGGTGGAGAGGACCTTGAAGGGCCCTCTTCCTTGGCCCTTGTTGCGGGAGGGTCAGATGCTCCTCCTCTTAACGTTCCACCCTTGCAGGTTTTTCCTCCTTCCCATTATGAGGATCTAGATTTGGAAGCGGACGACCTCTTGGCTAATCAATGTTAGGAGGAGGCCCCTTTTCTTGATTTTGTGTGTGTGTGTTTTGTGATGTGTTCCCCCATACTTGTGTTATGCATGCTTGGATAACCCTCATCACCCCTATTGGTTCCTGGATACAAGTGTGGTTTTTGTGTCATGAACCTTCTTCTATCTGTATCATCATTCTTCCATGTTTGTGCTTGATTTTTGATAAATTGGGGATGATGCAAAGTGTTGGGGGCATTTAGGCTCCCCTTCCATGTTGACCCATTTTTTTATTTTTTACTTTGTCTCCTTGTGCATTCCTCACATGGTCTAATATAGTAGGGGGTTGATGATAGTTCATTTATATACTATTATTATACATACTTATATATATATTCATTAGTAGTTCTGACCCTGAAATATCAAGCTACCCCTGTGTCCTATGTTTTTGTTTTCTTTCTTTTCACTTCCTTTATCTTTCTCTCTTCTTTGTTTGAGTTGTCCCTCCTATGTGTGACAATGCTCTCCTTTAAAACTTTGACTTCTAGAAAATGCATTCGCTGCCAACGAATCTTTTCTTGAAATTCTTCACGAACTTTCCTTAGAATCACATTCTCAACTTGGAACCCTAATGGAATGTGTTTCCTTCATCACAGGTTCGTAAAGAAAGGAATTGATTACCTTCCTCTAAAGAGGGAACAACTTTTATTTCCCCTTACATGGGGGCATGTCCTTCCTTTCGAATTCCTTGATGATGGATCGCTCTAAGATGAATAGTTTCTTTCGAATTGTGTGTCCCGTGAGTGGACCCCCTCCTTCCTCATGGTGGGTTCCCAAGGGACCCTTCTTTGAAAGTAACTATTCTGAATGGACTCTTTCATGTCTAGCCCGGGGGCAGCCCAACTAGACCATTTTCCTTTTCACATCTAGCTTGGGGGTAGCCTGACTAGACCTTACCTTTTGAACAATGTGTCTCTTGAGTGGACCCCTCTTTTTTCACACTAGGTTCCCAAGGGACCCCTTTGAAATTATTAATTATTGACGATCTGCATGACTAGCCACTTTTTGACATGTTCTATTTGTGGGTAGATGTGTCACCACTTTTGATATGTTCTATTTGTGGGTAGACATGTCGCTTTTGAAATTTTCTATTTGCAGGTAGACATGTCACCGATTTTGACATGTTCTATTTGCAGATAGACATGTTGCCGCTTTTGACATGTTATATCTGCGGGTAGAAGTGTCACCGCTTCTGGCATGTTCTATCTACGGGTAGACGTGTTGCCACTTTTGACATGTTCTATCTATAGATGGACGTGTCACCACTTCTCAACTCTATAGAGTCTACTTTATAGGGCTTCCTTCATGCAAGAGATCTTGGGGGTTACCTCCTTGTAGATCTACAGTCCTATAAGACACTTTGTTTTCCTAAATTTATAGTTTTGAGCAACTATGAAGTCCTTTGCTTTCCCTGCACCTTTAGGTTCGCCAGATCGCAGTTTTCTTCCCTGATGCTTTAGGTATACTTTTCTAACCCTACTCTCTTCTTGATCTACTTTGTCGAGCACTCATCAATACTTGTGCTTGCTAAAGTGGGGGAAAAATTTATAAGAGCGAATATGCACCCTATGTGCAATTCCCCTTTTTTCCTTTATCCACCTTAGAAAACCAAAGTCGGAGGCTTAATTCCACTTAATCCCACTACTGGCAGTCCACTTGGTACCTATTTTGTGTGTCAATGGAGGAATTTCTGTCAGGGATTCCCACACGGTGTGCAGACATTCACATGACACGCTTACATCCCTAGCAGATTCTTGTGGCTAAGCCAGTAGAGGCGTTACTCTTCTCATTAGTAGTGAAGTTATAACGCCTCCTTTGGCCGACTGACCCGGATATGGCCATTTTATTCCATTCATTCTTCATATTCACCCCTTCAACTTGCATTTCATCTTCTAGAAGAATGCTAAGAGACTGTTCATCACATCAAGCTGCCATTCTTGGACTCTCACATTCACTCTCAAGCTCACTTTCACTCACCCCAAGCATCCAAGCATTCCATTGCAGCAAAATCTCCACTCCGTCACTTTGGTAGAGCACGGTTGGGACCACACCATTGCAGTAGAGGCTTGAGCTCCTCTCATTTCTCCCCCAAGCAGCCTTGAGTGCTCTTAGTGGAGGTGGTAAGCTTCCCTCTCCTCTCCTCTATCACTTGGTTGAGTAGCATAGTATTGTTTTGTAGTGCTTGTATTTTTGTTACTTCTTTATCTCATTTCCTTGGCTATTCATGGAGGTGGAAACATCTAAACGGGGGTCTGACTAAGGCAAGCCCCTATACAACCACCCAACATTTTCCCTCTTTCTATGTGTAGGAGTACATGCTCTCGGAGGATCAGCTGGTGAATGAGTTCATTGGTGAGATTCTCCTCATTTTCATCACTCTTTCTTATTTACTTTATAATATTAGAGAGTACTTTGTTTACTTGGTAGTGTCATTTTGGCCTTTTAGTTGAGTAGCTAGGCTGCTAGTCGTTTTGGTGAGTTCAACCTTGTCTCTACTGTTGTCTGACCATACGGACTACAACGCACTTTCAAGATGCCAGCGCGTCATGTTGTCGTCCAAAGTCCATGTTGACGTCCTCCAGCAGAGAGCTTCCCGAGGCACAAAGTTGGACCTAAAAACTAATTTTCCTAGCCCTTCATTGAAACCTGGGATTACAAAGTGATTGTAGGGCATCATAATCCTAAACAATACACTTAACTAAGGTAAGTTAGGGCAGCCTCTCGCGTCTTGAACCTTCGTGACCTAGGGTCTCACACGCAGTGGTCTCCCTCTCTTACAATGAGGTAAATGGGATCTATAATGAATGTTCATAAGGCATTACACTTTCTTACGTATTTGTAAATTGGGTATCAAGATAATTGATATTGATCTTGGGGGAAAATCCATGATTAATTATGCTTGAGTTATAGTAGTATTGGGATGGGTTGCCTTTGAGGAAGTCCTAATGATTCACCCTTTTCATCATCACCTATATTAAATGAGTATTGAGTGGACCATCCATTATCATGAGATTAGGTTCATGTGAACTACTATCATGAAATATGGTTCAATGAGTTTGAATAAAAAACTATGTAGTTGAATCTTAATAAAAATATTATAATTTTATGCACTATGAAAATACCCCCTACTTATCAATTGATGAGATAAATGGACTCTCTTATAGATTCTAATGAAGAAAAAATATTATTTTTTCGAATGGGATAGCCAGCTAAGTGTTCTTGATCTTGGGGGAAGCTTGATTAAGCATGCTTGAGCTAGAGTAGCACTATGATGGTTGACTTCTTGGGAAGTCCTAATGCTTCACCCCTATGAACATCATATAAATGTAATGATGACTAAATGGATAATCAATTCTCATGTGAGATTGGTATATGTGAAACACGAGTCAATGAATTTGACTAAAAAACTAATTAGTTGAATCCTAATAAAATAACATAATTTGACACATTGCAAAAATACCTTCTACTTAGAAAATATAATAGAAAAGAAAAATATACCATTAAATTAATCTAATAATTCACTAGTAAGAGGAATACAAAACTTATTTAAGAGTGAGACTATTGAGATCCATATAATATAGGAAAATTCTACATCACTCATCCTTATTTTTAACCATAACCATTGGAGATGAATACGCACTTTTTTTTTATAAACAATGCTCGAATCTAATATTTCCTTGACTAATTTCTTGATTTTTGAATTTTATTCATATGGATAGTAATAGGGTCTAATGTTTATATCAATACTTCATAGTATTAAAAATTAATGAAATGATTTGGATCTCTTGAAACTTTTATGGATCTTGAATTTTCACATATTGCACTTCTATAAAATGTAATTGTGTCATTATTGTATTTAAGAGTCTCTTAAGTAATTTATCTCTCGTATAGGAGCTAATAATTTGAATTGGTGATGATTGTATCCCTATAATTTTATACATTATTTTAATTTACTAAAAGTCATGAATAAGTTTTAAAAATGGACATTGTTTCCAACTATCTTAACCATTGCACTCTCAAAATTACATATAATCCTCTAATTGGGATAGTAAATAGTTGATAATCTCTCATTGAGAGTTTTATGTGATGCAATTTACCATGAAAAGGGAGTTATTTTCCATTAGCTATAATGAATTTAAAATTAGAGGCTATATGCACAAAACAATTTATCTCATTAGGTAGTCTTCAATCAATAAAGTTACATGTACTACCTATATCATACAACATTATCACCTTTTTCTTTTTTATCTAATCAAATAATTTTTAGTTTTTGTGGTATGCTTGTTACATTTAATAAATGTAGCTAGATAGAAGCACTTTATTCCTTTAAATTTGCATGCTCAAGTTCCACGTTCAATTCTTCTATAGCTATTTATCCCTCTTTGTAAACCTCATTCTCAATAATCATTAGTCTGTTCTCATTATTAGCACACATATTACCTCTAGACCATTAGTTATCATAATGCCAACATAGATCTTTTTCTCTTTTATCAACCTATTGTTGAGGGAAAAGCTTAGTAATTTTTCTAGGGTTAAATAATTTGGACCCATTTTTGTCAACAATATTAATAGCATTTCTATGTTTCCACCCTATGGTTTGACCTTGTGGGGATCTTCTAGAGGTGAATTTTTTTTTCAATATGTATGACTTGTTGTGTAGGTTTCTGATGTAGTAGCATCCAACGGTGTAGGGCAATCTTGCATCACCCAAAAAAATATTTTCTTTGTTTTCTTTAGTTGTTTTGAATCCCATGATGGTACTTAAGGGGTGTAAGACAGTTGGGCATCAAAAATAGCAAAAAATAAGCACTTACTATTTTTAGTAAGTCAGCCTAAATGGGCTCATATGGACCTAAAAATTTACCCCAAGGAGTAGAATTGAAAAATATTTCTGATCGTGAAAGAATCACCTCAATACCTTGCATGGTTTGGGAGATATTAAAGTTTTTGTCTTGAGAAATTTCTCCAATGTAGCTTCAATTTCAAATATGAAGACTTTAGAGGCCTTGAAACAACTCAAAAATTTGATGAACTGACCTACAATGGGTTCACGCACTATAGATCTCTTTGAGAGATTTCTAATGATATGCAATAATAGCAAATTGAACACCCAGATCAAAAGTTATGGCCCTGTGAAGTTGCCCCTCTAAAAAGTGAATTTCATTAAAATTTCTTTCTAGGCCAAAAATCAAATGGCAGGACTTTTGGCACCAAAAAAGAGGTAAAGTTGAACTTTCTAGAACATTCTAGGGTGGTTATTGGGTAAAATAAAAAGGGTTAAGTGGGGGTTGTAGAGGGTGGCTCCAATAGTGCAGATTGCGGCTCCAAATAATATATTTTATTTTCTGAGTTGATTTTGTTGTAATGAATCAAACCCATGAGGCTGTAGCATGTAAGTTTTGAATATTTAACTTCATTTTATGAAAATAATTGAAAGTGGGTTTTTTTTTCTCACATCTTTTGTGTTGGTTTCTATTGTTGTGATTTGTGTGGTTTAGGGTAGCTTGGCCCTCATCAAGTGGTATCAGAGCAGGAGTTCCTAAACCTGTAATAGAGCATCGAACGTGAGGAAGTTGCAACAAGACCTATGAGTGTGGGTTGAGTTCAAGATTCCTTCAATACTTTCCCAACATGGTAGAGGTAGAGGTTGAGGTGGTGGAGGAAGAGATCCACCTAGAGATGAAATCAGAGCCCTTAGAAGTTAATTATAAACCTTGCAGCAAGAGGTTCAAAGAAGAGATGTGCAACAAGACAAAGATGATAATGAAGATGAAACAAAAGAGTAAATAGAAGAGGAAGAGAAAGATCCAATGGATCCTAGAGAAAGAATATTTCTGCGAGCAATCTCAAACATTGGAAAGAGACCTAAAATGGAGGTTTCAACTTTCATTAGAAGTTTGAATCCTGAAGAACTGATCAATTGGATCAATGACATGGAGGAATTTTTTGAGTTTGAGGAGATTAAAGATCCTCACTGAGTGAGGTTTGCAAAGATAAAATTGAAAGGTCACACTAGTATATGGTGGAAAGAGGTCCAATTAGAAAGAGAAATACAAAGGAAAGATAAAATTTCTAGATGGGACAGAATGGTGTCAAAATTGAAGAAACAATTTATTCCAGATGATTACGAATTGGAGCTGCTCAAGGAGATACAAAGCTTGAGGCAAGGAAGAAGGACGATGAAAGAATACATAGAGGAACTTCGCAAGGTCCTGATTTAGACAAGATATTCTAAGGCGAATAAAGAGAAAGTTTCTTGTTATATTAACGGGTTGAAGCCAAGCATACAAGAAGAATTGGCATTGGTAAGAATGACCACCATTGAGGATGATTATCAGTTTTCTCTAAAGGTTGAAGAACGACTGAACAGGAGGTTTGAGAACAAACATTGAGGTGGAGGCCATGGAGGAAAGACCGGGGGATGGTCATATGAAGGTTGAAATGAGGATCAAAAGAAGGGTGAAGGCTCCAGTAGTAGCCATAACCAAAAAGGAGATAACACCTACCGTCCTCGTGATCATAATAATGGAGACCAAAGAGGAAGAGGAAGATTTGGATGAGGACTAGGAAGATGAGGCCTTCATGGAACTTATTTCTAGTGTGTAGGACATAGAGATTATGAGTGTCCTCAACATCAAGGAAGGACAAATAGAAGACCTAAGGGTAATGCACAAGTTGCACATGTAGATAAAGATATTCAGTCTACACATTCTGAGGATGCAAAAAGAGGAGAGGTTTTGGTTACTAGAAGAGCTTTGCTGAATGAGGAGAAGGAACCAACTCAAAGGAAGAACTTTTTTTGCACTAGATGTAAGTGTGAAGGTAAAGTTCGCAATGTTATTATTAATGGAGGTAGTATTGATAACCTTGTTTTAGAAGAAATGGTTAGTAAATTACAGTTGGAAAGAAGAAGGCATCTGAACCCATACTAGATTGCTTGGTTGTGGAAGGACCATAAAACCTTGGTAAATGAACAATGTCTGGTAAAGTTCAAGATTGGAAATTACCATGATGAGGTATTGTGCGATATTATTCCTATGGATGTTTGTCATATGTTGTTAGGTAGACTATGGTAGTTTGATTGGCGAGCAGTACATGATGGACATGCCAACATATATTCTTTGACAAATGATGGGGTTCGTCATAAGTTGAAGCCCTTGAAAGAGGTAGAAGAAAAGGTATGCAGAAATGCAATAATTTGTTTAGTTGATGGAAGAAAGTTCCTAGAATGTATGAGGCATGAGCATACGTATTTTGCATTGATCCCTCGAATTGACAAAGAAGATACTATTGAGGTACCTGTAGAGGTTTTAGATTTGTTGAATGAGTTTCAAGCTATTATTTTTGATAATGTACCTGAAGGTTTTCCTCTAGTAAGAAAGATTAGTCATCAGATGGTCTTGATTCCTAGAGCTAGTTTTCCAAATAAGACAGCTCATCATATGACTCTAGCAGAGAGTGAAGAGTTTAATAGACAAGTGCAAGAGTTGTTGCAAAAGGGATTGATCATAGAGATTTTGAGTCCATGTGAAGTACCAACAGTACTAGCACCTAAGAAGGATGGGGAATGGTGGATATAGTGTACAAATTCTAGAGCCATCAACAAGATCACCATCTATAGATTTCCCTTGCTGAGAATGGATGACATTATGGATTGTTTGAGTGGAGCTGAATAATTCACGAAGATAGATTTGAAAAGAGGATATCACCAGATTCAGATTAGAGAAGGAGATGAATGGAAGATAGCCTTTAAAACCAAGGAGGGATTGTACAAGTGGTTAGTCATGCCTTTTTGGCTAACCAATGCACCGAGCACATTTATGTGGCTTATGAATGAGGTATTGAAAGAATTTTTAGGAAAATTTGTTATTGTTTATTTGGATGACATTTTGATTTTCAATAAGACACTGGAGGAGCACTTGATGCATATTCGAAGAGTTTTTGAGAAGCTAAGGGAGGAGAAGTTGTTGATTAATTTGAAGAAATGTAGTTTTGTGAAGAGAGAGTTAGTGTATCTAGGATTTTTTGTCTCAGTAGAGGGTCTGAAAATAGATCTAGAGAAGGTGAGAGCTATCATTTAACGGCCTACCCCGAGGAATGTTACAGAGGTAAGATCATTTCATGGTCTAGCAAGTTTTTGCTTAAAGTTTATTAAGTATTTTAGTAGTATATGTGCACCTCTAACTAAAGCGATGAGGGGGGATAGAAAAGAGTTTAAGTGGACTACAAGAGCAGCCAAAAGTTTTGATATGTTGAAGAATAAAGTTACAGAGCAACCTGTTTTGACACTTACAGATTTCAATAAGGTCTTTCAGGTAGATTGTGGTGCTAGTGGCACTGTCATAGGAGCTGTTTTGAGTCAAGAAGGTAAGCCTATTTCCTATTTTAGTGAGAATTTGAATGATGATAAGAAGAAATATTTTGTCTATTATTATGAGTTTTATGCTATAGTTCAGGCTTTGAAGAAATGGAGACACTATTTGTTGCCAAAAAAATTTGTTTTATATACTGATCACTAGGTTGTGTAGTATCTCAGTAGTCAAGGAAAGTTAAATCAAAGGAACTTAAAGTGGGTTGAGTTTTTGCAGAGTTATACCTTTGTTTTGAAGCACAGGAGTGGGAGGTCAAATAGAGTTGCAGATGCCTTAAGTAGAAGGAAATTTGTTTTGATAGAAATGAATATAGAGGTTGTTGGGTTCAATGAACTCAAGAGTTTGTATCTTGAAGATCCAGACTTTGTAAAATATTGGAAGGATTGTTTGGAACCTATTACATTGGATAGGATGAGATGGTTGGATTTCTTAATCCAAGATGGGATGTTTTTTAGAGGAAGCTAATTGTGCATTCCAAGGAGTTCTGTGAGAGAGAATCTAATCAAGGAGAAGCATAGTGTAGGATTGGCTGGACATTTTGGTCGAGATAAGACCATTTCTCTTGTCAAGGAGAATTATTAGTGGCCACAGTTACAACAAGATGTGAAGAATTTTGTACAAAGTTGCAGGGTATGTTAGATGGTGAAAGGAACAAGTCAGAATATTGGATTGTATGAACCATTACCTATACTTGAGAGGCCATGGGAGGATATTAGTATGTATTTTGTTCTTGGCTTGCCAAGGACACAGAGAGGGCATGATTCCATATTTATGGTGGTGGATATATTTTCAAAGATGGCACATTTTATTCCATGTCATAAGACTGTTGATGCAGTTCATATTGCAGAATTGTTTTTCAGAGAGCTGGTGAGACTATATGGTCTACCAAAGAGTATAGTTTCAGAAAGAGATACCAAATTTGTTGGTTATTTCTGGAGGACATTGTGGAAGAAGTT